>JAOXYD010162637.1:0-10236 GCA_028565735.1 Pinacopodium congolense | reverse complement strand
AGAAATTACAAGATTAAATAGTTATTTGACCAGAATAAAAGGCGGTTCTTCCAAACAAACTAAAATTGATGATTCAGTTATCTCATTCATATATTTAATTACATAAATATATATTCAATTTCATAAAATATAATACAATTTAACCTAAAATTAAAAATTTATAGATTTTATATTCCTAAAATTAGGAAAATTTAAAATTCTAACAAATTAATAAAATTGATGATTTAATTAGCTCATTCATATATCTAATTACAAAGATATACATTCAATTTTATAAAATATAATATAATTTTACCTAATTTTGAAAATTCTCCAATTCTAAAACCTTTATTCTAACTATTTTGAAAATTGATTCAATCTATAAATATTCATACTAAATTAAACTTCTATAATACTTAAATTTGATGAATTTAAAAATAATTAACAACTAAATGAATAAAAAATTAACAAAATTGAAAATTTTCAAATCTTAGGATTAAGAAATTTACTAATTTCTGCTCAAAAATTTTAAATTAGTTGATGGAAATAGATGTCGACGTTAAGATAATACTATAGCTCCTACCACTTGCCAGAATCTAGCCTGAAAGTTGAAAAATTGTCAGAAAATAATTTTAAAATTAAATCTGTAAAATTTGATATTTTTGTGAATGTTTGGTGTTTTAGGAGGTATTTTGAAGTTGCTGGAGTTAGATGGAAGTTGTGGGTGAAGGATTAAACTCAAATCTATAAGTTTTCAAAGAAAAAAATTTGCTTTGTGCCAAAATTTAGGGTTTTACAGTTAAGACCGAGAGAGATGAGGAAAAGAGAAGAAGAAGAAAAATGCAAAAAAAGAAGAAGAAGGTTTTGTCCAACTTTTAAACTCACCTTTGATTGATCGATGCCAACTAATGGTACGGATTTTTAGAAATTATGTATCGACCCCAATTTTGAGCTAGTATTCCAACCCAACATAAGTTTTAATGGCTTGTGCAGATGATAGGTCGGTATGGTACAAACTAGTAGAAAACTATTGATTCTTACAAAATTTAAAAACCTTGGTTTTTTCACCTATTCTATCCACCCAGCCAGTTACCTAAATCTTCTAAATTGTTTAGCAACTTAGGAATTAAAAAAAAAAGATCCCAGGTGTGAACTTGGTAGAAAAAGACTTGTTTAGATTACTCTATAAGCTTAAAAATGGAACTTTATAGGGCTTGAAAGTGAAAATTTAAAATATATGAGGGGACATACAAGGGAAAGTAACTTTTACACAAAAAAAAGACATATGAGAGAAAGTTTAAGATTTTATGATTTTACTTCTAGATTTAAAATACATTGCAAATGGTTTAAGTCTTTAAACAATTGAAATGATCAACTGAAAAGGTGCTTATGGTTTACCTAAAGCTTGAAATAGGGACAAAGTGCCTAAAGTTTCAACTTGTGACTTAAATGGATAAAAATATTTATGATTTGTTTGAATCATACTTAAGGATTGACCTTGATCTTAAAGTCTTTTCCCTTTAACTAGATTTTTTGAAGGGAAAAACTAAAGAGCCTGGGACGTATGGCCTCCTGTAGTCCTCCCCATTAATAAAGGGTGAGTGGTGCTTTTGCAATTCCCCACTCCTATTATTGAGGAGGGCTATGGGAGGCTATGACTCTCGGACCCTCTAATGGAGTCATTTTTTAAATATATAACGAGATTTGGAGACTAGGCTTAGACTATGTGTGTGTCTTACCTTATAGTTGAACCAACCATACTAGACTTAGACTAATTATTACCAATGGTAAATTCCAATCACATTAGCCTCACCACCAACTCAAGGCTAATAAATCTATAGAACTTACAAAATCCAATTAAAAAAACCATGTAATGAATCTCATAAATATTCAAATATAAAAAAATTAAACTAACAATTCAGCATCTCAATTACAATAATTCTCACATAGCACTTACAATTCAGAGCTCATAGCATAGACTAAATGAAGCAAATTCTGTCAATATATAATTAATAGAATATTTTGTAATTAAATTCAGTGATCATGTGCTATCTAAGTCCCTAATCTTCTCAATTTATTCACTGTAAATAATAAATGTAACATGGTAATATACATTAAATAAAAATAAATAAAAAAAATAACTTTAAAAATTTACCATGCTATTACTATATGAACAATATTGTAAAATCTCTAAATACACACTCAAAAAATAATTCCTATAAGTACACATGCCAATATCATTATCACACGACATGCATATAATATGCAATATTGATTAATGCCAAGAATAGCCACACAATAGCTTGGAGATGTTCAAAATAGAAGCCGTTTGATATGCCTCGAGAAATGGATTAGTATACATCCTAAGCTAGCATTGATTAGCATGCCTTTGGCAATATAATCATATATGTCATGTTGTGACATTGGCTAATAAACCCAAGCCAAAAGATTTGTAACTATCCCATGTTGATATTGGCATGTATGCCTCGAGCAATAGAATGCAATCTACACATTATAGATCTGATTGATAAGCTCTAGCCAACCATGATACCACACTAAAATGAAAAGTCACAAAACACCATTTTAAGAGTCCTTATCATAACCTTAAAATTCATATATAATTTCAGTCACACTCTAAATGGATACATAATGGTGACATAATAATATGACTACCTAAACCATATGTAATGCGACAAATGCCTCTCCACGAAAACTACTCTATAAGCAACATACATAATTATAGTACTTGTCATCAATCATGCATAAAATGCACAATTATTCAAATTAACAATCAATCATGCAACTTAGAAAACTAAATTAGATGTATACTATTAGGTATCGTATTAAGATTTTTATGATTTTCTAATTCGAATATCATTTATAATATGTAAACTTTGACTAAGAGTTCTTAAAGTTCCTTGGCTTGTTCCAATATCTCCTCTCTTCCCTCTTATTGTTGCTTTTTATCTATTTTCTATTTCTATTGTCTTCTTTTTAATGTTAAAAACAACATAAGTCAATGAAGCCATTTATTAAAATTTTTTTAATGTTTAGTTGACCAAAAGGTTAAAATTTAAGAAAATAAAAGTTATTATATTTTTTGGTTTTTTAGAAGTTGTTTGGTTGGCTAAATGACTAAATCATCTCCTTACATCCGTTTATTAATTATAGATAATTATCTTAATTTTCATAATATTTAAAATTACCTCAATTTCATATTCTTATAGAAAGAAGTATATAAAATACCAAATAGTATTAAGTTTTGACATTAGATTAACTTATCATGCTTTATTACCGCATTCTCCATCTTCCTTTAAAGTGTTATCACCACTGTTAATCAACCTTAAACCTTTTAGTCCTCAAACCATTAATAATTGCAAGATCAAATAATGAATTTTAAAGTGTGCTAGTCTTATTTTCCCTGTTAAAATTGAGCTATCCCTTGTATATTAGGTTTGACTAGTTTTGATTCTGGGCTATCCCTTGTCTATGGTGATTTGGATTTTAAACTTTCATTACAATCCATGAAACATTTATTAGTACTATGCTTCTAATTACTTGATTTGAATTAGGACTTTAAGCTTTAGTCAAAATTTGAATTACTATTTTTATGTTTTTAGTTTTTACTAAGGATATTAGACCTAAATCAAAATTTTTTTGAGTTTAATATAAAACATAGCTTTGAAGATTTGAGTTATTAAGGTATGTATCAGACTTCATTATGAGTTTAATATAAAACATAGCTTTAAATATTTAAGTAATGTATTTTTTAACCTAAGAAGGTTTTGACTAGAATCTTTAAATTGCTTAAGATTTTTTGGTCTTGTAGTTTTAATTAACTAGCCTTTGTTAAGATCATTTCATTTGGGTTGTGACATCTTTTCCTCTCTCTATCGCCCCCCTTTTGCAATAAGCATTCGTTACTTATTACACATCAATCATAAGAAATGAAATAATTAGAAAGAAAATTTTGAATTTAGATTTTATTGACATGGAGTTTCAAGTTGTGTCCTTAAGGATTGAACTCTTTGTCATAGAATGTATAAAATTAATATCTAGGTCCAAGTCATTTAGCAATAAAATCCATGCCTACTTGTCTATTGAAAAACGCAGTGATATAAGCCAATACTAAAAACAACACATTTACATTACATAAAGCACACAGTTACTAACCTAAATAAAACATTGTTAAGGATGAATCTAACTTGGAACTTCCTCAAGTTCAATTTGGATTGCTTTATAGATTTTTTAAACTCCTTGATAGCCTTTAAAATTTGTTTGATGGATTAATGGGCCTGATTATAAAGCCTTTGTACATCCTAAGTGTGAGTAATTAAATATCATAAGGCTATTTAGCCTGTAAGAAACAAAAGGTATAAACTTCCTATACTTTGTCTTAGATGTGAAGGAATGAGAAATAAATCTTTAGATTTGAAATAAAAGAAATGGACCTTACTTAAATAAGCCCTTAAGCACTATCACCATGATTTCAACTTTATAGAGATTTTGAACCTAGACTTAAAACATAATTCAAAATTTTAATACATTTCCACAACTAAATATGAAAGACCTTTTAAAAAATGTGATGTTATACGTACCAACATTACACAAATGTGAAAAAATAGGGGTTAAAGACAAAATAATTTAAATCAAATGTACAAATTAATGCAAAATTTGAAAGCAAAAATTCATCATAAAGTACATGGAATAAATACAAGCTTAAAATTTTTACTTTTAAAATTTGGTATTTAAAATCTAAAACTTGACAAATTGAATGATACTCAAATAATGAAGAACCTTGCAAGCAATACAAATTAGTAAGAACATTAATGAAAAAATTTATACTCAACGTGCAGTGACTTGTCAAAAGTGGAAAGTAATGACCAAAAACTAAAAAAGAAAATTAAATATTGAAACTAAAAAACACACTAGCGAATTTTGTTTTTAAAATGACAAGTTCTAAATTGGTTTGAAATGACAATACATTGCTTAAGAATTGAGATGCATTTCTTACTAAACTATTAAGTTAATATATTACCTAAAAATTGCCGAATATTGGATATGCTCTTTTTTATTTAAAAGACTATTAGTAGAGTCTACATTAAAATAGTCATTAATTCTAAAGATACATGTTTAGGATACCAAAGTCTTGTTGACATGAGACCATATAAGTATCTAAATATACATTTAACGACTAAAAGATAAGACTTTTTAGGATTTGATTGGATTCTAACATATAAGTACACACTAAACATAATATTTGGCCTATTAATGATAAGATAAATTAAGGTGTTGTTTGGTAAAGCTTTCATTTTCGGTTTTAGTTCCTTATTTTTCTAAACACAAAATTAAAAAAATAGCAAAAAAAACTGAAAAATTGTACAAAAATCGAAAAAATACACAAAAATCAATACAAATACAAAAAAATTACAACCAAAAACCAAAATCAACAATAATACCAAACATCATTTAAATTATCAATTATACCTCGATAGAGCTTTACATCAATTAATTAACCCTCTTTGTTCTTGTTCAATGTAATTATGATGCTTATAAGTATTCCCAAAAGCTTAGCTTTCTAAAGAGTTTGAGTAGTTTGAGTAGTTTTAGTAGTTTCTTGGTATAGTTGACTTGATTAGTGAAAATTCTTTCATTCATTGGCTTGATTTGAAGACTAGGAAAGAATTTGAGCTCTTCCATCATGTTCATCACAAATTTTCTACTCATATACTTAGATAATTCCTTATACAAACATTTATCATAATACTAAAAATAATATCTTCAATATAAAGTTAAACTATTAAAATCATCCTTATCCTTTTTAATAATCAATGTAGTGTCTACTTTACCCTTAGTAAAAAAAAAACACTTAATGTTTCATATCATGCTCTAAAAGCCTATTTCAAACTATATAATGCTTTGGTAAATTTATAAACATAATTAGATTCATTATGAATTTCAAAACTAGTAGGTCTTGAATATAACTATTTAAAAATGAACTTTTTATATCCATTTGAAATAGTTTAAAACTTTTTACATCCATTTGAAATAGTTTAAGTCCTATATATAATGCAAATGTAAGTAACAACTTAATTGTTTCTAACTTATTTAAGGGTGTAAAAGTCTCTTCATAGTTTATGCCTTCCTCTTAATTAAATCCTTTGGTTACCAAATTCTTTTTTTCTTGCCAATACAACGCCTTCCTCTTAATTAAATCCTTTGGCTACCAAATTCTTTTTTTCTTGACAATATAGCCTTAGCTCATCTAGTTTGTTCTTAAACACCTATTTTGTACATATGATTTGATGATTTATAAATTTAGGTACTAAGGTCAATACCTAGTGTTAGTCTCTATATATCACCTAAGAAGGGGGTACATTAGGTGATACTAAATCTTTTTAAGTTTTTCTAAATCTTTACACCTAATTAAAGTTCCTTTTAATTAAAATGTCGAAGTTAAGCAATATCATTAATCAATATAATAAAATAGATTAAAATGAATTAAACTTGAAAAATAAAGAAATAAGGGAAAAGGGACATAAAACAATTTATAGGGGCTCGGTGTACAATTTCACACTTATGTCCACTCTTCCACACCTCGTTAGAAATTTTCATTATCAACAACAACTTTACAACTACTCCCCTTTTCACGAGCTCTAGGATAACTCTTACATTCACTCTCTTTTCATGGGCTTTAGAGAAATCTTTTACAATTACAAACTTATAATTACACCATCTTAAAATATATAAAAATTTCTCTCTTTACCAACCCAAAATACCTCTCATAATCTCATTGATTGATTAGTCACTAATGGACCAATGCTTCTTATTTGTCGACCAGTTTATGGCAAAAGCACGAACTGATCGATCAGTTAAACCTATTAGTTAACTAGTCATTAGTCGGCCATTTCTATATTAGAGTGATTTTTAACACAACTTTACATAATTTAACACATTCAAATTTCCTTAAAACTAATCCAGCTTTTCAACCTTTCTTTAACATATACATGCACATCAAAATGCTTCTCCTAAAATAAATTTATATATCAAAATAATTATTTGAAAATAATTATCTATACAATTTCTCTTAATTATACAAGCAATATGCATAAACACTAAGTATAATAAAATGTGCATGATTTGATTCCTTTAAACATAATTAGAAGATCAATACATCTTTACAACAAAAATTACAATATTACTTATATAAAAATATAACTTGGTCCTCAACTTGAACTTTTTCCATTTATAAAATAAATTCTATTTTAAGCTTTAATGCTTTGATAAGTCATCACAAACTATCTAATAATAAATCTAAATAAACCTATCTATGCAGCTATGGTGAGTTAGGGTTGAATCTACAAGGAGTTAAGGGGTACTGCTATTTTTAATGTTGTAAAAAAAAAACTCATGGACGCAAAGAAAACTAATATAACTAAGATGCAATAAAAGCAATAAAAAGGAAAAATACAAAGCAAAAAACAATAAACAAACAATAATAATAAAGAAATGGGCTGAATGTATCATCGGGATTCTAGGATAACTATTGATCCTTGAATTTAGATAAAAGATGCTCTAGCCAAGGTGCTAGCCTATAGGTTTGAATAAGCTCTCAATCCCTTTGTTCCCTCTCAACTAGTTGAATCTAACAAGCCCTAGAAACATCCTTAACTGCACAACAACATAAAACAAGCTCTTTAGATATAATGGTGCAGCACCTTAAGTGATAAAGAATGATTAACTTAGGTCACTAACACACAAGTTTGGAAAGTGTAACCTAAAGGTATAGAACCCTAGACTAGTTAGTTAAGTATATTAACAAATCCAACTAGCCTATTGCTACCTTTGGAAATCGCCAACGATAATTAAGTATCATATACTTAATCCTAACATTTAAATTAGGATATTACCTAAAGGGTGATCAAAACTAAAGATAATAACTAACTCATGACATTTAACGAAAGCTCCAAATCAGCCTAAGCTTAAAGGCAATAATTCAATTCAAAGCAAACTTCATTCTGACAATTAATTACCTTTTCTTCCTAATATACTTTCAAACCCTTAAACAGCTAGCCACACATATTTAAATTAACAAAAAATTAAATAAATATAATCCATACTTAATTAAATAAAAACGATGTTGAAAAATTCACAACACCAAAGAAAAAGAATAATTAAACACTTAATATAACATAAATTTAAGTTACTTATGCTAATAATGAATTAATTAAGACCGAATTCACCAAAACTCAAATTAATATTCTAACAAAATTTTTTTAGCATATATAAATTGAACAAAAAATTAACATTAAATGATCCAAAACCTAAGAACATTCATAAATCTCATTTACCAAACAAAACCTAATTCACAAAGATAAAAAAAATTAAAAACCCAAGCTTAAGTTAATGAAATTAATGCTGGAAAACATTTAAACTAATTATCCAAAGCATTCAACATTTGAAAATGAATTACTAGCTAAACTAATGAAAAGGTATGGACAAGATATTGAACCAAAATGAAAAACCCCATGAAAGCTTTAGAAAAATGTTGCTAAAGCGAATAATATAAAGAAGCAAAATGAAAATCCTAAAGAAAGCTAAAACACGTTGCCGCCAAGGAAAGCTCTCCCTTCTAAAATTATTTTATGCGTAAGTTCCAAGGAAGACTTTCTTGCTCTGGTGGAAAATGCTACTCTCTCTTTTAAAAAACACTTTTTGTAGTTGGCCCTCTTCTTTTGGAAAGCTCTAAGCTCTCCTTTTTATTTTTCCTATTCAGCAGCTCCCTAGGAAAGCTTCAAGTTTGGAAAGCTTTTATTGTTTTTGTCTTCTTCCTCTCTAGGCATTTGTGCTCTCACTTTAAATATCGAAAACTTGATGCTGCTTTTTATCCAAAACACTATCAAATCCAACGTTTTTATAGCTCTATCCCTAAAGCTTTCTTCTTTTTTTTTGCCGTTTTAAAGGAATGGACAGCTCCATCTTTAAACGCTCTTTTTGCTGCCACCCCTCAAAACGTTGCTTGTTGCTGCCGTATGCTCATTCCTTATAAAAAAAAACGTAGCACTTGATCAAAGCTATGTTTTTTCCTCACTTATGAGCAAAAAGTTGGCGTCTCATCCCCCAAAATGAAGCAGCTTTCCAAGCTTCACACACTGGCTGCTCCAAACTTCCTTAATTCTTTTTTTTTTCCCTAAAATTGAAGCAACTTCAGCATTTTACTCTATAATAATCCAAAAGGGGATAACTTGTTAATTAAACAAAATATAACACAAATTAATTACTTTTTAACATAAAATGGGGATGGATTCAAATGATTTCACATATAAAAACATAGCAAAACTCGTCCCTATCATGCTAAAACTTATGTCTTTCAGCCCTAGTTTTCCAAATCTATCTTTCCATTACAAAAACAAAACAAAAAAAAAAATCATTAGTAGTAAAAGTATTTTATCATCATCAAAATATAGGTAGAATCTCTCTTGATTCAACAATCTCCCCTCTCCTTCTCTTTTAATGATGAATAATCTATGTGATATTCTAAAAACATAAAAGTAATCACATATACAAAGCAAACCATTTTACTCCCTCTTAATATCACACAAACTTCCCTCAATTTAGAAATCATAAAAAAGTTACAAAATAAAAATCTATACTCAATAAACCATATGACTCCAATATCATACAAGGTTTTTTTTTATTGATATAAACTTTCTTAATGTTGCTTTTAAAATTTTCTTCCCTTTGTCTATCAATAAAAAAAGCCACAAAACAAACATAATATCACTAAATATTCAAAACTCATAATTACATATCCAAAACTTATTAAACATACAACATCAATATCATTAAAATTTAAAACTCTCCTAAATCCCTTAACATTTAACATCAACCAATCATTATAGATGAAGTATTAAGTGATGAGAGTTGGATTGTGGCTATGAATGAAGAGTTGAATCAATTTAAAAGGAATAAGGTTTGGACCTTAGTACCTAGGCTTAATGATCATCAAATCATTGGTACTAAGTGGGTTTTTAGAAATTAGCTGATGAAGATGGGAATATTGTGAGAAATAAGGCAAGATTAGTAGCAAAAGGATGTAACCAAGAAGAAGGTATTGATTATAAGGAAACCTTTTCACCCGTGGCTAGATTAGAAGCTATTAGGCTTTTTCTTGCTTTTTCTTCTTATATGGGTTTTAAACTTTATCAAATGGATGTTAAAAGTGCTTTCTTAAATGGTGTTATTCAAGAAGAGGTG
>JAOXYD010162626.1:0-10236 GCA_028565735.1 Pinacopodium congolense | reverse complement strand
ATCTAATGATCTAACTAAGATGGTCACTTAATTAAGATCAATTTAAGCTCTTTAATTAGGTAAAAATCCTCCAAACATATAATCCATCTCATCCTAACCCCTACTCAGCAAGTTAAGAATGCAACATAATTAAAAAACTCAAGATTAAGTAATAAAAAAAATGTAGATTGATGGAAAATAAGAGTTCATACAAAAGAGTGAGAAAGAGAAAGAATTACAACCAAATCTTGGTCCAATCTAGATGAAATCTCCTCCTTGAAACCTCCTACAGACTCTAGGACTCCAATCCACTAGAAAATACTAAATGAAACCAAAAGAAAACAAAAACCTAAGCTAAACTTAACTAAAACGGTGGAAATTTGCCTAAGGAACGTGTCTCTGCTCTCTACTGTGACTCTCCTCGACTCTCGGTCTGTCTACCCCTTCTTCTGTGTTTCTTTTTGGCTTTTATACTAGTCTAGACGACGCTTAGGGATTATTAAATGAAGCTGCGTCATTTCATTAATTTTTTGTGCATGATTTAAAACGAAACATTGCACACAATATCTTATATGACGGGTATCGGTCAACTGACCTTCACTACTCGGTCAACCAATTCTTCCTTGCAATCTTCATTCGGTTGACCGAAAAACTAATTACAAGTTCTTAGGTCGATTAGTGTAAGTTCGGTCGACTGACCTTCATTCGGTCAACTGATGCTCACCATTCAGTCGGCCGACCTTTATTTGGTCAATCAATGCTTGCCATTCAGTCAACCGAACTCTACTTGTTTGACTGTCGTATATGAAGCTTTAATCACCGAACGTATAACTCCTCTTTATCCACCAAAACAAGATCCAATTGAATCGAAATCTTCACAATTTTCTCCAATACCAACTTACACTTAAAGTAAAAAATAATAGCTCTATATTACTATAATTCAAACAATAAATGAGTAGAAACATGATAATATGTGCAATCAAAATCAATAGAAAATGCCTATCAACAAAAGGATGCGACGGATACAATATAAATCTACAATATTGTGAGAGGTATTCCTTTCATTTGACTCGTGCCTTTTTTTTTTCATATTTGAATGTCCATAATGAAGGAGACATTTATGTGAGAGCACGATATTCATTTCATGGAGATTCAGTTGGTTCAGATCTAAATTTTTCAGTTGCTAATGTTGATGCTGCCTTATGATTAGTTACAGAGAATGGTCATGCTTATTCTGTCTTGCCATTAGAAGTAAGGGAGCAAATTATTTTTACTATTTTGAGTTCTAATGTGGTCTTTAAGGCAAGTGGACAGAAAGTTAGGCTCAGTGCTACCTACCTTTTTTACAAGATGCTTCATAGGTTAGGAACTGTTCAAGGCTTACTGTTGGCTGGTTTTGTCATCACTTTTATGATGGAAGTGGTGAGGATGAACAAACTGAGCAAGAATTTCTGCTTCCTCAGTTTGCTGAGTATGATCTTATAGGTAACAGGAGTTGACGTTGATTCTAAAGTGCAGTGGATACAGATTGTTATACTTGGATCACTATTGGTACCCTCAAGTTATGGAAGTTTATGTGAGTACAAGGATTATGGCATCACTTAATAGAGGAGGAGCATCCTGAGGCTCCATCCACCCTTGATGATCTTGATGTATCAGAGGAGGAGATGGGTGAGACTTTATCTGAGGCTACACTGATTGTGCATCTACCTCATCGTTCTTCACCTATCGTACTAGCTCCACCTCCTACTGTTGATCCTTTGACTAGCTTCATAACTTTCTTGATCACTATAGAGTCTCACATTTCTTTAGAGATTTTTAAGTTTTAAAATGTTGTTGAGTCTCATTTAGGCAATATGGATCTTCATATGGCCAGCATGGACTCACGCTTAGCACAACTTGAGGAGTATCAGGGATCCCATTCTCAGAGGGATAAAGATTCGGGTTCAGATGGTTAGAGTCCTTATAGTTAGGATTTAGATTGTTTACACAATTTGTCTTAGGAGTTTTTCTTTTGATCGTGTGTTTTCATTTCAGTTTCATAGTATAGGTTGTTTTGGATCTGATTTACACATTTTGAGGTATTGTGGCTCCTTAATGTACTTTGATTCCATATTATATGATTGGAACATATTTTTTTATTTTCTATGTTTGATCTTTTTAATGCTTTCAGTTCCTACTCATTAAATCGATTCAACGGATCATAACACCTTTATCAAACAAGTGTATTCCTTTCCTTACTCTTCTACTTTATGCATTTCCTTTCCTTTATAAACATTGTAGACAATGTTTACTTTAAATGTAAGGGGAGAGCATTTATCTTTTTTACGCACATTAGGGCTTGTTATACGCTTCACTTTATGAATCGATTTCTTATACATTATACACTTACGTATTGTGAGTCAAATAGTATTTTAACTTATCATCAATTTCATCATAGTCTATAAATTTTGGAAAAATTTTTGGATTTTAATACTTCTTATTATATGTACTTTTCATTTGAATTCAATTATTTTAACAATTTGAAAGGTCATATGATATATTTTGACTATTAATGACTAAATGCCTTTTAACTCATTTCATACTTTGGATAACGGATACTTGATGATTAGAATGATATTCTACATATTAAATGTAACTTCTTGAGTAATTTTACAACTTCTTTTAAGACGCTTTTATCATGGAAAGAAAAATGAAAAAGAAATAGAATTAACCCTTAAAAAATAATTAAAATTAACATTAATTACTTAATAAGTTAAATAAGTAAGCATAATCTACTGCTCTGATTTCTAATCTTGTATGTATGTATATGTAAAAAAAGAATAAAAGAAAGAAAAAGAGAGGAAAAAATATAAAATAAAGAAATAAAGAAAAGAAAAAGAAGAAGAGAACAATGTATATGTTTGTGTGTGTGTGTGTGTGTGTGTGTGTATAAGGTTGAAGTTATGAGTGGAGTTAATAGTCAGTTGATTTAATGTGAACCAGTTAAGTAACCGGAGGTTGTTCACGACAAAATGTTCACCTTCGCGTAAAAAGACTGAAGTGACTTTTCAATTAAACTGCTTACATATTTAATTTATTATTTTATTAATTAAATTATGATTTAAATTACTTAAAGGATGTGAAAGTGTCAAAAATATTATACATTAAACTCAATGTATTTGCCTTTTACATGCATAATTGATTTTTGATATTTAGGCTGAACATTGAAAAAGAATGAAATGATTTAAATGCATTTGCAATATGATGTGATTAATTAATTTTATAACAATTTCTTGAGTCATTATTTTTTATGGATGAAGAAAAAACTTTGAATAATTATGTTATTAATTTTCCTATTTTTATATCCTATTATGAGATTGATGATAAATTAATTTGCTTGAGGATAAGAAAAATGCTTTGTTAGGGGTTAATTTGCATATGTTTTTCATAGATAATTGTGGTGTTTTGGCCCCTAAATTCCTGATTATATGTGTAATTATTTATTTGAAATGTTTAATTTGCAGGAATTGGATCTTATTTGATGAATGATGAAGATTGGAAAAATAAAGAAGTCAAAAATATAGAAAAATTGGATTTTCCAGGACCAATACGTGGGTCTAGATATACCCCTGTATTAGTGTCCAAGACCCCTGTATTCATGTGGCTGCACAAGACCAATACGACGAGCTCAGGGCACTGTATTGCCCCGAGTCAACCCTAATCTCAAATGTTGCTGCTGTGGCATTTTTTTTTATTAATTTTTCTTGTCTACAAGTACAAGTGGGAGGTTTCTAGAGCTATAAAGCAAACAAATAACACAGAAACCCATAGTTAATAATAAGATTCCATATCTGAAAATTAGAGGGAGTTACTCTTGCTTCTCCTTTAGTTTTTTTTAGAGTTTCTTAGTTTCAAACACTTGTAGTTCGAGTTATATTGTGTTTTTTAAGTTGCTGCTTCTTGAAGAACCTTGCTAAAACATATATTTATGTTTCTAAACCATTTGTAAACTCATATTAATGTTGTATTTTCTTTGTTTTTTGGATTGATCAAAGTTTATGTTCTTATGCTTACATTCTCTTATGTTATTTGATTTTCTATAAGTAATTGTGGATTTTGAAGCTATTTTACTATCCATATCACATTGAGGAGTTCAAGCAAGTCTAAGAGCTTTCTAAACCTGTTTTATAACTTCTAAACTTATTATTTCAGCTTATATTTTTAGATCTATTAAAGTATGTGGTTTAAAAGGTATGTTTTGTATGCTTTGATGATCATATGGGTAAATCCATTTTCCAACTTAGGATTGGTGTTTTATTGTTTTGAATGCATACATAAAGGTCTGATTTTGTTTATTGAAGGTCTTAAAGTTCTTATTTTGGGCTGGCCACTTAAGATTAGAGTGTAAGATAAGACTTGAAAAATCAACTTAGGTTGTTAGAAAAATCAATAAAAAACAAAAATCAATCAATGAATGACCAAATTTTGATTATTTGTGAGAGTTAGAGATCTAAGACCACATTTCCAAAAATCAACTTCTTGAAATTAACCAAACTTTAACTAAATTTAAAGCATAACCAAACTTTAAACTAAGTTTAATGGAGAAAAGGAAAAAGTCTTAATCATAGTTTTGTCTTGAATTCGTGAAGGAATTCTAATTCAGCCTTTAAAATTGTTAAAAGGTTGATTAATTCATTAAAAACCTATTCCTTAGTTGAATTCCATAATTTGATAATTGTTGTCATTTAGAAATCATTTTATAATTTAAAATTGCAAGGTTTGAAGCAAAAATAGGATAGTTTAGTATTTTCGTCTTATTAAACAATTAATTTGGAATTTACTAGATAATTTTAATCTAATTAATTTGGTACTTAACCTATCAAAATTTACTAGTGGGTTTGACACTTGGAGTCTTAAAAATACTCCATTATATTGTTTGTTCGATATGTGTACTTGCCTTTTGCAACGTTGGTTTTCAAAGTAAAATCGTTATAAGCATTCCAATTTTCAAAATCAATTAACCAACGCACAACAGTTAAGGATTTTATCAATTTAGGGTTAAACATAAGAGGGTTTCAAAATATTAGGGCTTGTTTTTTAACATTCCTAAACAATAGGGTATGATCTGTATTTTAATATGACAGTTCGGGTTTAAAATGGCCTTTTTCATGTTAAAAAAGAACTTAATGTTTTGAAAACATCATCTATCTAACTCTAATCTTATGAAACTCTTAACACTATTAAGGTTTTGATAGTTTTTCAATGATGAGGAAGTTTTTTATTTGTGATTGTAGAACTAATTATTATCTCTTTTTTTTCCCTTCTCCTTCTCCTACACCTTGTTTTCTCTTTCTCGCTTCACCCTTTATGGATACTAATATAACAATGGTCACTTCAATGTTAATTAAAAAATTATAGAAAGAAAAGCAAAGGGAAGAGAAAGAAAAACAAAGGGAAAACTAAAATCATTATAGGCTTTTATATCAGTCAACCAAGGAATAAATAGTAAGTAACTTTTTAAAAAGAATAATAGATAACTACTTCAACAACAAAAAATTGTTGTGTTAAACCAAATAAGGTACCAATTTTAATTTTCATGATTAGAAAACATGTTTATTATAATGATTTCATTATCTTTGATGTATTACAACGATAAGAATGTGAAAGAGGAACAAGGATATAAATTGAAGACAAAGTTGATGCAATATGAAGTTCAAGTTGTTAAACGAAGGACCAAGGTCAAGATAGCTACAATTGAAGAGGTTATTCAATATATTTTTCATTTTAATCTTTCCTTAATCTTTTTAATGTGTTTATGGGCTTAAATTAAACTTAAGTACTTTGTACACAAGTTTCATAAACCCAGAAGAAAATTTCTGGGAATTTTAAAGAAAATCCTCTTAATACATTAAAATAATTTTGATAAAGTTTTTGAAGTAATGGCTAAGGCAAACTTTATGAATAGAAAAATTTTAGGAAGTTTGGAAAACATAAAAAAAGTTTTTGAATGTATAAAAATTGTTTCTAGGAAAGATTGACGGACTAGTGTATAAGGATTGGTTAACTAGTGTGTGAATAAACTATATAATAGTCGACCAATAGTGGTTAGAGTGATAGAATAATGTAAAATGTTTTGAAACTAATTTCAGTGAAATTTTCTAGAGAGAAAATAGTAAGATAAATGATAGGTTAAATTGCATTATTGTTATAGGATTGGTTGACTAGTGGATATAGATGATTGACCAATGTACTTGACTTGTCGACCAATACACCAAATTAATCGACCAGTAATTGCAAAAGTAGGTATCTTATAGTTAGTTTCTAATGAAAAAATAATAATTAAGGGGTTCTAATTGTTATAACTGACTATTTGGTGTTTTTAAACCTTTAAATAAATATTATAAAGTGTGGTTTTGCATCTAGGAGCATTCAATCTCATTATAGCGTATAAAAGTTATCAAATGAAGTGATTTTTTTTTATTTTTTAGAGTATGGTTATGTAGTTTGGTGCATTCATCACTTTTAAGTTATGAGCCCTTCCTTAATCACTTTGGTTGGGAAAGTGAGATAAATTTTTATATATTTTCTTAAAGACTTGAGATTAACTTATAAGGTTCCTCTTCACCAAAAGAAGATTTTTATATAAAGGTTACTTTTTACCCATTGAAAAGAATATTATAGTGAAAGTTCCAAGAAGTACTTGGAGAGTAGACATAGGTAAGGTTTGTTGATCAAACTACCAAATCAGTTTGCCATTTCTTTCCTGACTCTCTTTAATTTTTGCAACATAACTTTAGTATTTGATTACATTATGTATCAATTGAAATACATGGTTATATTTTTCCGTTACATTAGAATTTCTTTAAGAGTGGAATTATCAATTAAGAAAAACCTTAGAAATTTTTTATCACACTTAATTCACCCCCTAATATGTGCCACATAATACTAACAAGTGATATCAGAATTAGGACTTAGATAGGTCATATTTCTATTAAAGTTTTGTGTAAATATCGTAATGGAACATTTGTTAACATCTTCTAATTAAGAATGTCAAAATATTAATATAGCACCATTTTTTAATGGTAATGATTACTTATACTGGAAGATTAGGATGAAATTTTTCTTAATGGTCAACAATAAAGATTGATGGGAAAAAGTTTCAAATATACTTCACATAACCACTAAATTTGTAGATGATCAAAAGATAACTAAGACAAAGGAAGAATGGGATAGTAATATAAGAAGTTATTATCCTTGCATAGTAAACTATGCATATCTTAGTCGGTGCTTTAGATAGAGATGTATTAAATAAGGTCACCAAGTGTGAATCCACATATGAAAATTGGCTTATACTGGAAGTCAGACTTGAGGAGAAAAATCAAGTAAAAGAAAATAAGGTTGGCATGCTCACATATCATTATAGGTTTTTTCATATGCAACATGATGAAAGTATTTCTTCCATGTACACTAGATTTATTAGTATTATTAATGTTCTTAAAGGATTGGATAATACCTACTTTAACATTAACTTGGTGAGAAATATTCTAAGGTCTCTTCCTAAGTTATATAAAGTTAAGCTGATGGCAATTCATGAAGTAAATGATCTAATTCATTTACCTTTAGAAGAATTTGTAGGGACCCTTCTTATATATGGGATGAGGATTATGGAGACATAAGAGGAGGATATCGCACACAAAAAGAAGAACTTGGCCTTTAAGGCCTCAAGATAATAGACAAGTGATGATGAAGCCTCGATATAAAATAGAGATGAGGAAGAAATTGCCCTACTCATGAGGAAATTTAAGAGATTCTTAAAGAAGAAGAATTTCTAAACGAAGAGGGACTCTAAGGAAGGTAAGTAGGAGTCTATGCATAAATTATTTAACATTACTTGTTTTAAAAGTAGGGAATCCATTCATATAAGTTCTTAATGCCCTCTCTGCAAATATGGTGATAAATAAGAAAGAAAAGAAAAAAAAAAGGAAAGAGGGAAGGTAAGAAAAAGAAAGCTCTAAAAACCACTGCATGGGATAATACCAATGAGTCAGAAAACAAGGGAGAAGTAGCTCACATGTTTTTTATGGAAAATGATCAGATACCTTAATGGTATAACTCTTGAGATGGTTTTGATGATGATCTTACTTATAAAGAATTTTTTGGGCACTTAAAATAAATGACTTTGAAAAATAAAAAATTTGTCTTCTAAATATAAAGAAATGTTGAAATTGAAATGGAAAATTGAATAATGACTTGCATAATATTATAGATTCTTATAGTGCAAATAAAGATAAATTGATAGAAGAGAATGCAAAATCTAAAAAGGAAATGGATACCCTTAGGGATTCCTTGTTCAAATTTAGTAAAGAAAAAGAAAAGTTAGAATTCATGCTAGGTGGCTAAAAAGTATCAAATGATAGAAGTGGCTTAAGATTTAACCATAGAAATGAATAATCAAATGTTAAAACTACATTTGATAAAGTAAGAAACTTAAATGATGAACACGTACAAAAATCACAAGAACTTATTACATCTACTTCTTAGACATTACCTTAAAAAATATTTCATGCATAAATATATAACCACAAACCTATACCTAGGAAGGCAACTCATCATGGGAGACATACTAATTGCATTAGGACACTATACTACTCTCACTCACCTAGGCCTTATTGCCATCACATCAGAACTTAGAATGATATAAGACTTAAGAATGCATATAAATATAGGACTCTTTATCATACATATATGATTTTTTTTTAAAAAAATGTATTAATAATAAAATAAGTGAAGAGTTTAAGCTATAAGCTTACTTCCTCACAAGTTTCACCATTACTTTTTCAGGTTATCAGTTTAAGTTATAAGCTTGCTTCCTATTTTCCTTTCTAAGGACACTTACATAACCTGATATTATGTTTTAAACTTCTTTCTAGCTACAATGTCTTTGGTGTGATGAGAGCTTTCCTCCTTTCCATTATATATCATCTTTACTTTGCTAAGTGAATTTTAGTAGGAAGCCCCCATTTTTTTCTTGTTTAAATTACTACACTTACTTTGTAGGTTATGGCTGACTATGTGTTCTCGTATCCTATCTATAATAGATCTTTTAAAAGCTTCTTTTGACATTCTTGTTTATTAAAAATTGTTATATTCCTCTACTTCCATAAGTGATAAACTAGGAAGCTTACTAATATCCTAATTAGTGATTTATCTTCCTAACATGTTGCTTTTGTAGTTGGTTGACCATAACCCTATTCCTTACTAACATTATGTGATGTTATAAATGCAATACAATTTGAGTATAATAGACTACACATATTTTGAGTATGTACAATAAAAGAAAAGGTGTTTTATAGATTCCTTCTCATCCTTACAGAATGTGCACACACACACACATGGGATGTTTAAGAATTTAATTAACTTGTCATTTGTGTTTAACCTATCTTTAATGACTAGCCATAGTATATAAGGTGCTTGGGGGTGATAATACTTGAACCATAGGAGTTATATATAACCTTACATAGTCTTTTACTACATTATGACCTTTTTGCAAGATTTATTGCTAAATTTCCCATTTGATGTGATATCCAAAGTAGTTTATCTTCTCTATCCATCTCGAAAGTTGTGTTTAAAAGCTACTAAAAAATTAGCCTAGTAGAAAGATAAATAATTGTATCTTTGTATTTATTAGAGCTTCTTTGGTTGTGAGGTTGGAAGGAATGATTTTTTGAATGGTTTCATCTCCTCCATGTTGGCCAAGGCTTCTTTGCTTGTTTAAAGTGGTCTTATCTCCTCTATATTGACTAGGGGTTCACTGCCTATCAATATTTCATTCCAAAAGGATGTAATCTCTCCATTGCCAATTTTCCTCCTGAATTACTGCCTTATCGAATTCCTAGGTCTTAGTATGCTTGTTAATGTCCATGAGATGTTTGATTTCAATTGGATATTCTAAGAATTATAATTCTCTAAATTGCAAGCATGAATCATTTTTATCCACAATGCTTGCTTATCATTGAGAATCTTCCAAAGTTTCTATATCATAAAAACTTTATTTGTGATCTAACATGGATAATTTCAAGACTCCTTCCTCTTTTAGTGTCTAAATTTCTACCTGTCCTACCTTATCCATCCCTTTGTTCTCTGCATGACCTATCCATAAGAAATTCTTAAGGATGATTTGATATGTTGTAGTAACCTTAGTGTTGAACCAAGGGAGGTTCCAATCTTGGTTTTGATGATAACAAAACATGCTTAATCATTAATGGTTTGAGTTTA
>JAOXYD010162615.1:0-10236 GCA_028565735.1 Pinacopodium congolense | reverse complement strand
TGGCCTAGGAGAGGAGGGCTGCTGTGGTCTTCTGGGCGAGTGAGCTAGACCAGAGGAGGCTGGTCTGCTACAGGGCTTGAAGGGATCTGCAACATACGGGCTGGGCGCGCAGGGCGCGGCCCAGGCAGGTGAAACAGGCAGGCAGCTCGCTGTGACGTACGGGCTGGACTGCTCCAGGCAGGCTCAGGTTGCGTAAAAGCAGACGCGGGCTGGGGTGAAGATGCTGGAGCAGGCTAGGGGGTGCGGGTCGCGGGCTTAGGCACTGGGCTGGGAGCAGGTGCGGGTCTTAACAGCTGGCTCTACTCCTTTTTCTTGTTTTTCCTTTTTCTATTTCTTTTTCTTTTTAACTTTAATTTTTAAATTTCATTTACCTACACAATAAATAAATATACCAATAAAATTTAATTCGAACTCAACATTAATAATTAAATAATAATGAAAACAGAAAACACAAATAAAAACACTTAAATAAACAAAACTTATTCCAAATTAATACTAACCACAAACAAAACAATAATTAAAATTATACTAAACAAAAATACACAAAACAAATATTAAAACACAATAATAACAACCTATTATGCAATAAACACATGCAAAACCCATAGAAAAACACATATAAAAACACAATTATTAGTCACTCAAATGAAAAATTTTTAAGTTTTCTCACTTAATTGAAATTTTTTAAAAAAGTTTCTCACTGAATTGAAAATTTTAAAAGGTAGGGGTGTGTCCCAATGTGTCAAATATCAGTCGTTACCAAAAAAAAATTTAAAAATTTGAAAAAAAATTTGTATTTTGGTTTTTTTGGTTTAAATTTAAGTTAAAATTACATAATATAATACATTTATAGACCATTTTGCAAATTTTATAAAATTCAAAAACTAATTTATAAATTTAAAAAATTATCTGAAACGGTACCAATACAAAACCATTTTAGAGGCCACTCCAGTACCAGTACTGGTATAGTATTTAATACACTGGTGCGTCCACATGGATGCTGACGTGGCACTTTTTCCACATAGAGACTGACATGGCAAAGTCCGTTTGCCACATCAACATGGACTTAACGGAAGTAACGTTTTTACCTTTAATAAAAAACTGTTTAAAGATTAGTAACTCAATTGAAAAATTTTAAAAGTTGCTCACTCAACTAAAAAATTCCGTTGCTCACCTGTGTAATTATTTTACCTTTTCCATTAATATATTTAGCCTCTTTTATACACCAAGTAAAATTAAGTGAAGTGTGATTCTTATAAAATTATGTTTAAGATATTTAGAAGTTATTCTTTAACCTAAGAAAAAGGATTAAGTGAAAGTTATCCTTAAGCCTTTAAAGGATTGTAAGATAGAATGTTATACTCTTTTATTAAATTAGAGCAATCATCTTAACAATAGTGTTGGGAACTAGATGTAGG
Organism: Pinacopodium congolense; assembly: GCA_028565735.1. Classification (NCBI taxonomy): domain Eukaryota; kingdom Viridiplantae; phylum Streptophyta; class Magnoliopsida; order Malpighiales; family Erythroxylaceae; genus Pinacopodium; species Pinacopodium congolense. Next base: position 8,818 of record JAOXYD010162615.1, on the reverse strand, counting down.
AGAAAGTGACCTGCTCCAAACTAGTATAAATCTGGTGTATCTCCTCTTCCTTTAATCATTATTTTTAAGCGCTCATCTTATTGTGATGATTCTTTGTTTTGGTAAAAAAAATTTGTATCATAGCTTCTACATATTATCCATCTTGTTTTTTTAATTAGATAATTCATTTTAAATTCTATTTCAATCCCCCACTCTTAGTTTCCATATTGGCCTAACAATTGGTATCAGAGCGTAAGTCTCATAGTACTTAATTCTAACGAATTAGTTAGCAAAGATCTTATAGCACACATGATGCATAATTTTGCTCCCTCTTTGAATCTTGAACGCCAGAATACTCATAAAGCATCTTACTTCGGTGGAAACAATTATTTGTATCGAAAGACTATCATGAGACTTTACTAAATAAGAGAAAGTATAGATTTTTGGTTTGTTGCATCACCAAAATCACCTTGCCTTGCAAACTCATAAGTAACAAAGTCGTGATTAAAGTAGATAGTGAGTTAAGTATCATAGAAAAGAAATTAGCTTATTTAAATAGTAAAGCCATTCATATTTTGTTTTGTGCTCTAAGTATAGAAGAGCTTAATAGGATTTCTACGTGTAACACTAGATATGATATTTGGTAGACACTATAGATTACTCATGAAGGTACAAAACAAGTAAAGGATAATGAAATAGGAATGTTCACTCATCAATTTGATTTTTTTTAAATGACAAAAGATAAAAATATATTTACCATGCATGCTCATTTTAACAATATTATTAGTACTTTAAAAGGTTTAGGTAAGACCTATTCAAATGTTGAGCTTGCTAGGAAAATCTTAAGGTCTCTACCAAAGATATGGGAGCCTAAAGTGACGACAATTTTATAAGTGAAAGATCTTAATGTCCTATCGGATGAGCTCATTGGATTTCTGCTTACACACAAAATGGTATTAAAATATATGCAATAAGAGGGTACAACAAAAAAGAAAAACATAGCATTCAATGCTACAAGAAATGAAGATAGCGAGATCAAAGATTCACGTTATGAAAATTGTGAAGAAGAATCTATCGCATTCATTATGAGAGGCTTAAGAAGGCTTATACGAAGAAAGATTCCAATTCATAAAAGAGAAGGTAAGTATCCATCTAAAAATAAATTCTCTAATGTGACATGTTTTGAATGTAATGAGAAAGGTCATTTGAAGACACATTTTCCATACCTCCAAGAAGACGAAAATAAAGTAAAGAAGGACTTCAAGAAGAAAGCTCTAAAAACGGCATAAAGTGAGTCAAGTGTATCTGAAAAGGAAGAAATTGCAAACATGTGCTTCACAGCTCACAACAAGGTAAGTGCTTCTCACCTGAATAATAAATGTGAAGTTGAATGTATGTATAAGGATCTCCTAAAATTCATAGAAGACTTAGCTAAAAAAAATAAGGGATTGCATGAGAAAAATGAGGAATCCGTGAAAATGACTGATAAATATAATCATAAAATGAAGGACATAGAAAAAGATCTAGATTCAATCAACAAGATAATGATAAATTGGTAAGTGAGAAAGAAACAAGTAAAATCTCTTAAAGAATCACTTGCAAAGTTTACTAAGGGAAAAGGAAAATTAGAAACCATGCTAAGTGTTCAAAATTTTAGTAGCAATAAACACGGTTTAGGATATAGCAATGGTACTTCATTTAGTAAGATCGTTTTCGTAAAAGGAAGAAATTTGAAGGATAGAAGCCCTAAGTTTTCTCATAATACATCTTCAAACAAAAATCAGTCCAAGCATCATGCATTCATGTGTACTAAAAATTTTAGAAGGTATATGCAACATCAAAGAACCTTCACTCAACTGAGACAAATTTTTCAACAAAGATTTTATCATGATTATATACTTAGAAATGCATATAAGAAATTCACTCCATTATTCTACTTATATTATGAAAGGTATATTCATGTTAAATATTTTGTCTATGATCGATTAAGAAATGTGAAGGCATTGGCCAATGCTCATAAAAGTTATAAAACTAACATTCAAGGATCCAAAATGATATGGGTACCAAAATTTAATTAAATATCTGTTTTAAAGGTACCTTCAAGAATCAAAACAAGAAAAATGGAGAAAGACAGAAATTACTCCATTATTACTCAAATATTCGTAGAAAGTTAAAATATTTGTAATAATTGATTATTTGAATAATTTTTCTTGAAAATAAAACTATGGATAAATGGAAATTATTTGAGTATTTCAAAATCTATTAAGAGTTTTGTATTTGTTGTGACGTATGTGCATTGTTATGTATTATGTTGATCAATATATGATTATAGGACACCTATCATTGGTCGAACTATATGGTTATTCAATCGACTGATAGTTAAAAATGTTAGGTTTAAGAAAAAAAGCCTGCCCTTGTTAGGGGTTAAATTTATAGAAATTTTGGATGTTATTTGATGTTAATTTAACCATATTTTAGTACTTAAATCTTCCATTTATGTGTTATTATGTTTACTTTGCATAAAGGAGCTTAAATATGAAGGTTGAAGTCAAAATATGAAAGTTTTGGAAAAACTCAACAAAAAGGCCCCCTATCAGGGTGCCATTGTTAGTTGAATAGGGTGCCTTTATTGATTGAACAGGGTGCCGTTAGTGGACGGTGGGGTGCTGTTAATACACTTGCAGCAGCCATTTTTGACCTAAATCTTCAACATTTGCGACTTGGCTTCTTCCTCCACTTACAGCTGCTCAATCCCTATATAAAGGGACCTCACCCAGATGTTTTAGGTATCAGTTTTATGATCAAAACACATTAGTTTCAGATCAAAGTAGTCTTAGGTTGTTTTTCATTTTTGTTCTTTTGTAATTTGAGTTTTTCAGGTTGTTTGAAGTTTCAGAAGTAGTATTCATGTAGTTTTGAGTTAGAATACCATCTAGGGATGTGATTTAAATCATTCTAAACTCTTAATTTTGTGTATTATTATTGTTATTTTGAATTAATCAAAGTATTGTTGTTTAAGTTATATTTATCATATCCTTTGATTAATTGTTGTACTTATTGTTTAATTTTAGTTAAGTTATTATGCTTAATGTGTTTATGAATGGTTAATTGTCTTAATTTATGATTAATGCATGATTAGCTAATTAATCTTTGTTTATTTGAATGCTTAATGCTTGTCCTGGACTGATTAATTAGGATATTGCCTTCAAATAATCTAGGATCCGACAGTTTCTACCTAGGTTATTAGAAAAGTCAATAAACAATATGGTTTAAATCAATGAACTAACCAAAGATTGGTTGATCATGAGGGTGCTAATCTTAGATATGATAATTTAGGATTAGATATCCTAAGCTTTAAGCCTATTACCTAAGTTCGAGGTATAACCAAACCCCAGGATATGACCAATAGAGATAAGTCAGTGTCTTAACTATAGTGCTGCCTTGAATTAAAGAAGACCCTAAATTAAGCATCACTGATCCATCAATTAAATCATTAACTACTAAAACTTAACTGAATAATTTAGGAAAAGTAACATGTGACTCTGTTATAATATATTAGAATTTCTCTAGGATTTTTAGATTAGATTTTAGTTACTTATTTCTTAAATCATAAAGCTGAGTGTTCTTTAGATAATTATAATCCTATTGACCTAGTACTTACACCCTATAAACTTCCTTGTGGGATCGATACTCGGAGTCTTAAATATACTCCTCTTTATTACTTGATTCGGCCGATATGCTTGCCGAGTGTTAGTCTTGAATTAAATTGTTAAATTATGCATGAAAGATAGATTAATTTGAGCTAATTTTGTATGCGGCTAACCGCAATCAAGTTTTTGGCGTCGTTGTCGGGGAAGTGAATTGTAATATTAGGGATCTCGGTGTCAGTTACTCTAGAGATTTGTTTTCTTTTCTTGTTTGTTTGATGTTTAGATTAGCAATTTCTTTCTTTATTTTGTTTTGTTGTCATCTTTGTTTGTATAGAGAGTTGTCTTTTGGTAACTTCCTTTAGTTATCCAAAGGATGTGGAGGCAACAAGACCATTGGCAAGAGTGCCAATGGTATGAGCCTGAAGTTAACTGGGGCGATAGTTGGACAAATCATTTAGAACATATTGGGATTAGAGAGATGCTTGTAAAGTGTCAAAGTCTTGGATTTAACACATGCCAACAAGTCTATATCTTTTAAACTGGATTGACACTTTTGACTAATAGCACCATTGATGCTATAACAAGAGGCAATCTAATGCACAAAACTACAATCGAAGCCTAAAATCTATTTAAGGATATGGCTACAAATAGTTTTTAGTATAACTCTGAGCGCCATCAAAGGAAGTTACATGGTATTCACACAATTAATGATACAGTAGCTCTTACAGCTTAGATGGAAATACTGAACAAGAAGTTGGATAGTCTAATGAGTGGAGCTAATAGTATTTATCATAGAGCTGAATGTGATAGCTATGGTAATACCTCCCATACATCATTAGAATGCCAAAAAGGAAGTCTTTTTGCCCGAGAACCATAAAAACCCTAATTTTTTAACAATTTCAATAGGCAAAGAGATAACCCTTTTTCAAATACTCATAATCCTGGTTGGAGGAGTTATCCTAACTTTTTATGGAGCAATAATCAGAACTACCTGGAACCACCTTAACAAATTTAAGCTCCTCAAAGAGCACCTCTACCTAGCTTTAAATCCAACCAACCTGAAAGAGAAGCATCTAATTTTGAGGAAATAGTTCTAAATTATATCCAATCTAACAAGTCTAAAATGAAAAATCATGAGACAATTAAAAATTTGGAGACTCAAATTGGACATATTGCTCAACTCTTACAGGAAAGGCTACCCGGTAAGTTTCTTAGCACAATTGAAGCCAATCCTAGAGAACATGCGAAGGTAATTACTTTAAGGAGTGGAAAAGAGGTTAAAAAAGAAAGAAAGGAAGAAGATGGAAGGGAAAGGTAAGTAAGTGAAGAAAGAGATAACATAAGAGGTCATGATAGAAGAGAGAAAGCTAAAAAAGAAGAAAAGAAGCAAGGAAAGAATGATGAGGGTACAAGTTTAGAAAAGGCACCTAGGTTGTTTGCTGATCCGAGTGTGCAACCATATAAACCTAGGATTCCATACACTCAAAGGTTGAAAAATACGCACTTGGATAAGCAATTTGAAAAATTTCTGGAGATGTTTAAGAAGCTTCATATCAATATCCCATTTACTGAAACAATTGCTTAAATGCCTTCATATGCGAAGTTTCTGAAGGAAATCCTATCTAAGAAAAGAAGATTGTAAGAATATAAGACTATTAAGCTTAATAAAAAGTTTTTTGCTATCCCTTTAAAGAAGTTACCCTCAAATCCCAAGGACTCTAGTAGTTTTACGATTCCTTATACAATTGGTAGCCTACAAATTGATAGGGCTTTGATAGATCTTGGAGCAAGTTTTAGTCTTATGCCCTTATCTATTTTCAAGAAGTTATGATTAGAAGAACCTAAACTCACTACTGTCTCATTGGCAGATTGATCAGTTACTTATCTAAGAGGAATCATTGAGGATATTTTTGTGAAAGTTGATAAATTCATTTTTCCTTTTGATTTCTTGGTTTTAGATATGGAGGAGGACAGTATAATGCCTATTATCTTGGGAATAACATTTATGGCTGCTGTAAGAGCACTAATCGATATGCATGAAGGGAAGCTCATTCTTCAACTTTAAGATGAAGAGATTAAGCTTAATGTTTTTCGAGAAATGAAACATCCATCCACTCTAGATTCATGTAACTTCATTGATGTTCACTCTACTCCAAGTGATCTATTCGAGTATCTTTGTTCAGATCCATTATAGAAGGCTTTAGTCCATTCATGTTCTAAAGAAGCCAAGGAAAGTGAAGTAAAAGAAGTTGTGGAAAAGTTAGAAAGGGGAAAGGGGACATCGAGTTGGATTCAATCTAGAAGGCTTCATCCTTTAGATAGTCCATTTCAATCCCTTCCAAAACCTTTGTTGAAGTAGATTCAACTAAAGTAGAAGTAATTGCTCAACTGCCACCATCTCATTTAGTCCGAGCGATTTAGAGTTTTCTTGGATGTACTAGCTTATATAGGCTATTTATCAAGGATTTTTCCAAGATAGGAAAGCCCCTTACTGAACTTTTTACCAAAGCTACAATTTTTAACTTTGATGATAAGTGTATACGTTATTTTCAATTATTAAAGGAAAAGCTCATGAGTGTACCAATTTTGGTATCACTTGATTGTTCTCTTCATTTTGAGTTGATGTGTGATGCGAGTGATTTTGCAGTTGTTTCATCACTTAGCCAAATTCATGGAAAGATTCTCCATCCAATCTATTATGTAAGTCACATATTAAATGATGTTCAAAAGAATTAACCACTACTGAGATGGAATTGTTAGATGTGATGTTTGCAATTGACAAGTTTCTATCCTGTTTAATTCTTTCAAAGGTAATAGTCTATAAGGACCATTCTGCATTGATGTGTCTGATGAATAAGCTAGATGCTAAGCTACGATTGATTAGATGGCTTCTCCTTTTATAGGAGTTTGAAATTGAAATCTGAGATAAGAGAGGTAAAGAAAATTTTATGGCAGATCACTTATCTCATTTAAATAAGATTGTAATGGACAAAGGAGAAAATCAAGACATACAGGAGGTATTTCCTGAAGAACACTTACTAGCCATGCTTAATTTACCTTGGCATGTGGATATAGTAAACTACTTGGTTGGTAATGTTATACCACCTGATTTCTCGTACCAACAAAAGAAGAAAATCTTTTTGAAAGTTAAGAAATATCTTTGGTACTACTCTTTTCTTTACAAGATATATGCAGATGGAATAAATTAAAGATGTGTTCCTACTTAAGAAGTGCCTTCAATCCTCACTTATTGTTATTCAAAAGATGTTGAAGGACACTTTGGCCCTACTAGAAATACACACAAAGTTTTGGAGTGTGGTTTCTATTGGCCTATGCTATTTAAGGATGCATTTTATTTTGTTAGGTCTTGTGACAATTGCCAAAGGGCCGAAAATATCTTAAGGAGATATGAGATTCCTTTTAACAACATTGTGGTAGGTGAAATTTTTTATGTTTGTGGTATTGATTCATGGGACCATTTCCTTCTTCGTACTCGAACCAATACATCTTTGTGGCTTACTCTAAATTGTATAAGGAACGAGTTAGGAAGGTGTATGATAAGCATATCATTCATACAGAATTCAAGGTTGGTGATAAAGTCTTGGTGTATAATTTAAGACTAAAGTTGTTCCTACTCAAGTTAAGGTCAAGATGGACAATCCCTTATGATGTGGCCAAGGTTTATCCATTTGGAGCAATTGAAGTTACTAATGGCCACTCATCTTTCAAGGTTAATGGGCAAAGAGTGAAATTGTATGCTCCTAGTTCATTTGAGGAGTCTTTTGAAACTCTTTCACTATTTAATCCTTATTAAACTAGAAATTCTTTAATTTAGTTAGGTAATTGTGTGTGATTTTCTTTTATTTTGTGTTAAGGTCTTTAAATAATGTGTTACAACCTTTTTAAGTTTGTTTAATTTAGTTAATTGAGTTTTCTTTAGAATTGTCTTAGTTTGGTTTGGTTTTCTTTCATTTTGGAGTGTTTTTTATCACCATTCTGATGCATAATGCAATTCATATTGATAGGACTTGAATTTAGGAGGTTTTAGTTGAGAATTTAGAGGTAAATTGGGTCATTTAGCAATAACCAGATCAACGATGGTCTTAGAGACCACCGTTGAAGGATGATAGACCATCGTTGAATGCCTTATTTCTGGAGCATCAACGATTAACTGTTCATCCTACGATAGTGTCGTTATATGATAAACAGTGTCCTATTGAAGAGAAAAACAAAGATAAATATGACACAGTTTCACAGTTCATCTTCATCTTCCTCCTCCCTCTTCTCCAAAAACGTCATTTCTCCCTTTAATCTTCAAAACCTCATATCTTTCTCATTTCTCATTTCTCATCCAAATCATGTGTTTTGGCGTCTATTTATCACATTTTAAGTCTTCTACACGATTCTAGCATCAAATCGCTCAGAAAAACAATAGATTTATCTAAAAATCCTTTGAACTTTCTAGATCCCTATTCACCCTCAAGATACATGTTTTAATTTTATCATGAGATAAACCTCCATTTGATTGAGTTTTAGTGTCGTTATGTTTAGAATTTCATTAGCTTTCATTTGATATCAATTTCATTCAATATTATTGTCGTAAGAAAATCGAAAATTTTCCGATTAACAAGGAATATTCCAGCGACCTTTACTAGAAATGTTTTTTATTTTTCCTAACATTTTCCGACTCTTTTGTGTATGTTAATTGAATAGTTTCTAGTTAAATGGATTCCTGGAGGAAGAGATTAGCGTATGATCCTATCTGATTCACAAGTCAGGCGAATTTTGATTGGTACAAAGCACACTGTAGCAATGAGTTCATCGTTGAATGTCTAATCCATCCGGACTTGAAGGATTATTTCAACATCTCTGGGGCCTTTCAAATTTTAGGATGGGAGTTCGTCCTCACTTTGGCGAGACCCTTTTACCCAACTTTGGTTCATGAGTTCTTCATAAATATTTAGGAAAAGGAAGAGGCTGATACTATTGAAACACGCTATACTATTAGAGGTATTCCGATTCATATCATCGTGCCTCTATTTATGCTTTCTTAGAAGTACCTAATGAAGGGGAAATTTTTATAAAAACAAAGGATTCTCTCCATAGAGACAGTAACTGTGATCTAATTAACCTAGTAATTAACCATTTTCCTTGTGGGATTGACATTTGGGATTTAGAATACTCCACTT
>JAOXYD010162604.1:0-10236 GCA_028565735.1 Pinacopodium congolense | reverse complement strand
TTGTTATTCCTTTGTCATTCCAAGTTTATATTTTCAAACCAAACACTGGCATAGAAATTCTTTAGTAGTAAACCAAATAAAGTAATAGTTATTCCATTATATTCCTCATCTATTCTATTCTTAAAGAATAGCTATTCCATTCATTATCTATTCCATTCTTTAAACCAAGCATACCATTAGTGAAGAGTTAGTATTTGCTTAAATATGATTAATTGTTTAAGATTAATTGGTTGTTGCCTCTATGAATTTCATTATACTACTTCTAAAATTGTTCTTTTCCTCTATAATTCATACTAATATGATGTGTTTTGTCACTTTTAATTTATTTTTCAGTTTATCTTATCCTTTTTCTTTTTGATATGGCAAAGTTGAACCTGAAATAAATGGAGTCTTCAATTTAAGACCATTGTCTCCTACTCTGTTGGCACCTTGTTCTTGAAGGAGGAAGTTGCAACAAGAAATATCAAGAATCTAGACCTTTTCATAGACCATCTTGTCTCAAGGCTTCATGACATTCATAAATCTTGGTATTTAATAAGTATGATTGCATCTGTTTAGCCATAAACTTGATTTGCTTATGCTTCTTCAATAACAATCATGAATTCCTTTATAGGTTAAGATCAGGGATACTCTTATCCCTTACCTTAAGTTGAGACCTGAAGGGCAACTTACCCCATGTTTCTATTTAGATTCCTTGCTTTTGACTACATCTTGGAGGGAGAAAATTAAGCAAAGTAGTTGAGCTTCTTCTTGAGCTTAGACTTGCAGGCTGAAGGACAAATTGTAACCTACTACTAAGTACTTCTATTTTTTTTTGTGGTTGATGTTATTAATCTTATTGCAATAGTTGACTTTGGAGTTAAGTTATTGTTGGATTATACCCTACGGCCAATTGGTTGATTGTAGATTTATGATATAAATTGTTATAAAATCATTATTTGTCTTATGCATATTTGTTTAATTGATTAATGTATAAGATAAAGTATATGGGATAAAAATGTATTACAAATGAAATTATAATAGAGATCATAATTATGAGATTCATGTTGTGATTAATTATTGTCCTTAAATTGTTTATATTTATTATTCTATTAAGATTGGATATTAATAGAGATGAAAATCATCATACATTATGTTTTTCCTTATGAAAGAAATAGTTGATCTCATAAACTAAAGTATGAAAATACTTAAACAAACGTGCATGTGTTTGTTAGATAATAAGTTCAATAAACTGACCTGATACGAGAATTTCATATGGAATATTATTTGTGTATCTATAGAAATACTCATTGTGACAATTGTACAAATGATCTTCAAACTTGATATTACCAAAGTTATCTTATATATGAATTATTGTTTTTTAATACTGCTTGCGACCTATTATAACCATTGATAGTTCAACGGGTAGTCATTGAATATACTATGAACTATATGAAGATAGTTGAATAATTAATATAGAATTCATCACCCTGAAGAAATTAGGGAGAATGTTCTTTTATTTTTGAGTAGTATTGATTTAAGAAGTCCTTGGCCGAGGTAGAATGACACTTTGAAAATAGTTTTCAAATATTATTAACAAAAGTAATTACTAATAGCTGAGAACTTATATAATTAGAATCAAATAACAAATACACTAATTCCATACTTTATATTTAATCAGAACATTATATGACAAAATGACCTAATTATACGGAAAAAATCATGCATTGATATAGGCCATGTTTATTTTGGCTTTCATATTTGGTTTTGATTTCCTATTTTTCTAAACACAAAAATCAATAAAGAAAGCACACTAATACAGCATAGAAATCGATAAAGAAAATACAATTACCAATATAAAAATACAATAACCATAACAAAAAACTACAACCCACAACCCAACTAAATATCCCCTAAATCAAAACTACTTTGACATTCCTAATATTTGAGTGGTCATGACTTGTTGTTAAACGTCAATCTTGATATATAATTATAAACTATTTAATTAGAGAATTAAAGATAAATTAAAAGGAGTTTTAATTTATCTAATTCTAATTATGAATTAGAATTATAATTTATAATCATTACCAACATATTAAGAACTTAATAGGTTACATGCATAAATGAACTGATGAAAGCAAAATTAATTAAGGTGGACTTAATTGTGAAGTTTTAGAAACTTCATAGTCAAATATATGATATTTAATTATATTAAGATTAAATAATAATTATAAGTAAAGTGAGACTTTAATTATAATTATGTTTAATTTTAATATTAAGAAAAAAAACCTTATTTTTTTATATAGAGGGGGAAAACTTAGGAGGAGCTAACACTTCTAGCTTTCCTCCTCTCAATTGTTAAGTTTCTTCAATGTTGGCCTATAAATACTGTTAGAGACTTGACACTTGTGAGTTTAAAGTGGTTAACATGAATCTATGGATTCATGAAAACATTAATCAAGTTTCATAATAAAGTACGAATTTAGATTCATGCTTTATTTTGTTTTTAATTTAATCTTGTTATAGTTTAAAGAGATCTTGGATTTTGAAAAAATGAAATTTTTTTATTTTGCTTCCATTGTGTATGACATAATCATATCTCAGCTTCCCAACAGATGTTCCCATATTTCTTAGCCAATTTGATGCTTACTTTATTTGGCACTGAATAAAAATAGTATATAATTTTCATCTACAAAATATTTCATGAATAAAGACTAATATGGAATCACTGCCTCCTTCAATTCCTTCAATAAAAGATTTATTCTGCTTAGTTTTATAAAGGTTAATTAAGATCTATATGATTTTGACCTTAAAAACTTTCAACTAAGGACACGATTATTCTAATAATTGTAGGTCCAAATAATGCTTCTATTGAATTTTATTAACTATTAATTTTATTTCGAACCAATAGAGAACTTGGTTAGACAGATTGCTGGTGACATTAGTGGACAGGTTGCTTCTTAGGAGATAAAGAAGCAAAAATTCTCAAAAACTCTAACTGAGGATCGAGTAGAATAGGAGATGTCCATAACTTTGCTCTTAGAGTATTCAGTAGCCCTCAAACTTCATCTGATTTTGAATTAGTTACTAGTTATAATGATGAGGGTCCTTCAATTAAAAATTAAGTAGGTCAAGTAAATGCAAAGTTCACAACTAGGAGAGAAAGGAAAACCAAGAGGAAAGCTAGGTCTTAGGTATCTTTAGTCAGTCTTGTTGTTTGTTGGTTAGGGTGACGTAATTTGTTACACAATTTAACTTGATTTTAAACCAACTTTACAAGCAAGTGCACTTTTCAAACAAGTAATATAGTGGACAAACATTTAGATGTCGATCTCATAGGGAAAAATCAACAGATGTTAGATCAATTGGTTTACAAAATCGAGGAAAATCAAAGTGATTGATTAAAAAGCCGAAAACGCTAATTTATCTTAACTGATTTCAAATAATGTAAAAATGACTTTTAAATTGTTTAAAAAATTACCAAAAATTACCAAATTAGAGAAATCATCTAAGGATTAGGTTTTCAAGGAATTAGTTAATCAATTAAAATTTTTATAGACTAATTTAGAGTATTTTCACAATTTTAAGATAAATTTATGGTTAAAGCTATGTCTTTTCTTTATTAGTCTTAAATTGAACTTTGGTCATGCATCAAATCAAGTTGATAGGCTTTCAAGCAAGAAGTTAACTTCTAGAATTTTAATCTTAGAACTTAACTCTCATAAATAATCAAGTTCTGATCATGCAATGATTAATTTGTGTTGTTTACTGATTACTCAAACAACCTAAGTTGATTTCTCAAGTCTTAGATAATTTGTTAAAATTTACTTAAGTGGCCAGCTTAAAAACAAATTTTGTAGACCTTAAATAAACAAAACTCAATCCCTTAAACATATAAAAAAGGTTCTTAGTTAATTCATTTACACACCGATCCTTAGTTAAAAATTGATTTAGCCACACATATCAACCAAAGCACACAAAATATGCATCTTTAGCAACATACTTTGATTAATCACAAATAAAAGAGGTAAGTAATGAGTTTAGAGTTTAAAAAGCACCTAATAAAAGCTCTTGAATGGTTTATAGGTTCCATGATGTGATCTCAGCTCCAACATATCTCAAATCCATCAAGCGAACCTTAAGAAAATTAAAAAACATTAAGATATAAAAGTTAAAACATAACATTTTGATAAATTTGAAAAACAAAGCAATACATGAAGAAATATAGGTTAGAAAACCTCCTAAGATGATCTTCAATCTTAAATATGTGTCTTAACAACAAACTCCAACGTTTAGTATCTTAGAAAACATATTAGAATCAAAGATACACGTGTTTGAAGGCTAAGAACACTAAGGAAAAGCTAAGGAAGAATGTAGAGAATTTTTCCAAATCTCATCTCTCCTCTCTTTGGCATGTCTATCTATTATTTTCCACTTATAGGAGCTTAGGGACAACCCTCTTTATCCTTACTAGACAAGGCCTTAATTGCAAATGATGCCTCAGTTCGAATTGTAAAGATTTGGTGGCTGATTTGCTTGTTACACCTATAATGGTGTGTTGACTTGAAGCTCAATAAAGGGTGGTACAACCTCTATTGAACTCCTACTACAACATACCTCAATGTGGGTCTTAGGGAGTTCAATGTGGGTCTCTTCAGACCTACGTTGAGCTTTTGGAAAGTGCCTTTCTTACAATCTTTTTGTATAATTCTCCATTTATTCAAAAGTTCCAGAAAATTAAAAATTTACAAATAATAATTAAACATTTAAACATGTAATTAGGGGTTAAAATATAACAAAAATTCATTAAAAATACAATCAATTTGACCCTTATCAAGTCTTTATTTTTCTCTTTTCTTTGTCATTATGTCTTTAGTCTTTTCGAACACTAGAGGTCTAAATAATACTAAAAAAACAATTCGATGTTAAAATTCTCCTTAAGTCTTTTCCCACTTCTTTTGTCTATATAATTAAAACTAGGATTAAATATCCTCCTTTTTTAGATAGAACTTGTGGATTTTTGTTTAATCATTGGAGTTGTACTAGCAATTTATCGCATACCAACAACGCTAAGGTTTTGATAGCTTGGAACCATGAGTCCTTTACTTGTTCTCCTTTCCTTACTAATGACCAACTCATTCACTTGGAAGTCACTTCTTTGAATCTTAACTTTTCCATTTTTGCTACTTGTGTTTATGGTTCGAATAACCATAACTATAGGATGTAGCTTGGGATTCTCTTAAAAGTATTCATTCTGGTATTGGTCATAATCCTTGGTTATTAATGATGACTTCAATTCTATTCTTTATTCTTATAAAGCTTCTTATATTAGCAGCACTTCCTTTAATAGTATGAGAAACTTTCGAGATTGTGTTGAAGATTATGCCTTTTTGATTTAAATACCGGCGGACACCATAACTATAGGAAGTAGTTTTGGTATTCATTTAAAAGTATTCATTCTTGTATTGGTCATAATCCTTGGCTTATTACTGGTGACTTTAATTCTATTTTTTATTCTCATAAAGCTTCTTCTATTAGCGGTACTTCCCTTAATAGTATGAGAGATTTTCAAGATTGTGTTGAAGAGTATGCCTTTTTTATTTAAATATTGGAAGACCAAGTTTTACTTGGTCTAATAAATAGGAGGGTAACCTCTTTGTAGTTAGAAAATTAGATAGAGCTTTAGTTAACTCGAATTGGATCTCTATGTTTCCTAGTTCTTATAGTTCAATTGAAAATCATAATATCTCTTATCACTCTCTTATTTTGGTTAAGCTTATGATTCCTAAGAGTCATAAAGCTTCCCCTTTTATATTTTCAAATTTTGCTAGCTTCTTATCCAAATTTTCTTCAAATTATAGAAAAGGGTTGTTGACTCTTATTTTTAGCACTCTAATATATTTTGTTGTTACTAAGCTTATAAAGGTTAAACAAGCTCTCAATATCTTCAAAACTCAAGAGATAGGTGATATTAGTGATAGGGTTGATCTTAATAAGACATTCCTTAATAATAATCAAAACCAAATGAGACTTAATCAAAATGATAACACTCTATTTAAGTAGGAGAGAGAGGCAATCCAAAATTTGCTCAAATTTTTAGAGGATCAAGAAAGTTTTTATAAATAATCTCTGCTTATTAAATAGTTGAAAGAGCAAGATAGAAATATAAAATTCTTCTATGATTCTTTTATTTCTAATAAGAACATAAATAATTTTCATTCTCTAACTGATGACAGTGGTCATAAGAGGAGCTTCTCTTTCGATGATATCAAAATCCCATTTCTTACTTTTTAAAAAATACTATGTGAAGAAGTAGAGGGCTTCCTTCCTCTCCTTTATGACTTAGCTCTTTCTTTCCTTCCAAAATTCCTGACTCTTTTGTTACTTTTTGACAATGCTTGTTACTCCTCAAGAAATTAGGGATGTCTTTAACTCTTTAAACCCTAATAAGGCTCCTATCCCTAATGGTTTCAATGATTATTTTTTAAAGCACACTTGGAGTATTATAAGGCATGATATAAACCTAGATATCCAAAATAAAATTTCAATTTGGCAAACCACTTAAAGAAATTAATTATACTTTCATTTCCCTTATCCCTAAATGTGCTAACTCTTCCTATAATACTAATTTTAGAATTATTTCTTATTACAATATAATTTACAAGGTTATTTTCAAAATCTTAGTGAATAGGTTTAGAGATATTATACACCATATCTTCAGTTACAATCAATTTGTTTTCATTAAGGGTCTTCAGATAGGTGACAACATTCTGCTTACCCGAGAAATTTTCAAAAATTATCATCTAAATAATGGGCATAATTATTATGCTTTCAAAATTGATCTTAAAAACACTTATGACTCATTGGAATTAGCCCAGGTCAACATCTTATTAAGTATCTTGATCTCCTTCTACTGCCTAGTAGAATTTCCAAATAAAATAGACGCTAGGGCGAAGAAGTGGACCAATAGGTCTCTTTCCTATGTTAGGAGATTTTAACTTATAAGTTCTGTCTTATCTACTTTTCAGGTTTATTGGTCTACCCACTTTATCCTCCCTTCATCTGTCATCAAAGATATTGAAACCAAATTACATAGTTTTCTCTGGATTGAGGGACTAACTCTAACCATTTAGCTAAGGTTAAATGAAGTCTTTGTAGATCTAAATAAGAAGGCGACTTAGGTATAAAGCACATTAGAACTTAGAATAAAGTTTTATTAGGGAATAGAGTTTGAATTTTGTTTAATGGTACAAACGCTCTTGAGGTTAAACAGGTCCATACCATTATTATTAGAAGGAAAAATTTTGGAATGCTATAGTGAAAAGAGACAACTCTTGGAGTTGGAGGAAACTGTTACAAATTAGGGGCATTATTAAGAACCAAGTCAGAATTAAGATTGGAAATGGGGTTTCTATTTTCTTGTGTCAGGATCCATGGCATCCTTAAGGAATCCTCAAGGATCTCATTACACCCTGATTGATAAATGGTTCTAACCTCCCTATAGGAGTTAAAAGTCTTTGAGATTATTAGAGACAATACCTAGAATTAGAGCTCAACTTCTAATAAGACTATCTAAAGTCTCTCTTCTGACTTAATGCCTTACTTACTAGATAACTCTCATAAGAACAAGCTAGAATGGTTGGTAAGTCCTTTAAAGACCTACATAAAAGCCTCAGCTTATAAATGATTAAGGCCTCCCCTCCTTGTTATACCTTGTTATAAATTAGTTTAGTATAAGAAAGCTAGCCTAAAACATAACTTTATTCTTTGGATAGCTTTTTTTAACAAATTGCAAACTAAAGATAAATTACCTTTCTTCCAATTTTCCAATTTTGTTCAAAATATTTGATGGGCTGTGAAAGTTTAAAGCACTATTTTTTTAATGTAGCTACTCAAAAATAGTTTGACTCTCTATTATAAACCATTTTCAAATTAGCCTCACAACTTTTTTTAACCCTCCCAACTATTTTATATTGGTTTCAAAATCCTGTGCTTTGAAAACCTATTCAAAATTATTTTTTCAACTTGTGTTTATAAGCTTTGACATGAATGAAACAACTTTACCTTTTCGAAGTAATTCCACCAAGGTAGTTACTCAAATTATTAAAATTCTTAGCTTAAAAATTGATGAAAGGTAGTAGTGTAGGTCTAGTGTTATGTTTGTCTAACGTTTGTTTTGTAGGTTTTCTTATAAGACCAAGTACTACAGACTAAAAAATGAAAGAGAAGCAACTAATGATTCAAGAAAGTGAGGAAGATAGCACTCAGTAGTTTAAATTGAGAGCTCTTTGCAACAGGGTTATTAAAATCCCTATTGAAACTGACAGCAGGCATCTATCTTGGAACCTAGCAATTAATCAACCACTCACTAGAAGAAAGAAGAACTCATGAACAGAGTAAAATGAGTTGGAAAAAAATTCCCTTATATCATTCATTTTAACAGGAAAAAAAGGATAGCTAGGAGGACAATACCTAATAACAGAAGTCAGGTACAAATTTCCTCAAGAAGTCATCCTCCTAACCCTTTATAATAATTCAAGATAAGAAAGAGGAAATAACTTGGTTACTAGACACATTCCTCACCTATTAAATCTGAATTGGAGACATCACAAGATTCCCCTTCAATCAAAATTCCTTCCAAAAAAATGTTTTTAGAAGAAACTGAAGATCTCATCAACTTTAGTAAAAGGAAAAAAGCTAAAAGTGCAAGACTTGCTTAGGAGATAAATCTAAAGAAAAGTGGATTAAAAACTTATGTTCAAAGTCCTCTAAATATCAAACTGGAAGCATATTCTCACTTGGACAGTTAATTTCTAATTTTCAATATTAGTTTTTTTTTGTTGATTTCAATTTTGGATGCTAATCTAGCGCTTATTTTTGCGGTTTTTGGTTTTGCTTTGTTTGTAAAATTAGTTACTCTTTTGCTATTTCTAGAGGCTTTAGGAGCCTCTCCAGGTTTTGGTTTCTGGGTGGGAAAGCTTTATACCTATCCTAGTCTATTTTTTAGATTTCTTTCTGGTTGTTTATATAGACTCTTTCTTTTGGTTAAATCTATTTATGATTTATCCACAAAAAAGATGCATTTATTCACATATGGACAGGCCTACATCCAAAATAAACTTTAATTTTAAAAAATAACCAAGCTCACCCAATTGGTCATCGTATATTAGTTAACTACCAAATTGTTCCTAGATTACAAAATGAGCCTACTAAATACATTTAATTTTTTGGTGGGACAAATTTTTTACAATTAAATTATTAGAATTTAAATTAAGGATGTCTTAGACATCTCCTCCTAATGAACTACAAAATTATTGATGGAATAAAAATTTCTCCTAAGGCGTACATCTAAAAGTAACAACATAATTCATAATAAACACTCAATCACATCAAAATTTAAAGAATAGATTTTTCTAATAAAAATAATTTAATAGGAAAGACTTCTATAAAATGGTAAAATCATAATAGTGAAATAGGATGGTTAACATACCTAAATTTGATTGAAAACTAAAACTACTTCAATGTCTACTTCAAACTAACTAAAAAAAGTTTAAGGGTCATTTAGTATCATTTTTTGTAATTTTTATTTTTGTTTTTTATTTATGATTTCTATTTTTTAAATAGAGACATATTTAGTTGATATTTATAATAAAAAATTAAAAATAAAAACCTATTTGGTTAAAATTTCTAGTAAAAATGTAAATTTAATAGTAACAATCGAATATGAAATAAATTTAAATTTTTAAACAAAAAGACTCTTGTATACTTTAAAAATACATATTATTTAATAGATTATACTAATTATTTAATGTAAAAAATATCTTTTGGAAATTAGTTTTTAAAACATGGAAAAACAATAATTTTTTATTTTGAAAATAAAAATTTAAAAATAATTTAGCAAACAAAATTTTTCTTTGATTTTGTATTTTTGAAAACATAAACAGAAAATTAAAAACAAAGTTTGGCCAAACAACTCCTTAAATATTGGATCCCTTTGACACAATTTCTAAAAACAAAAATCCTGACTACCAAATTTAATTCGAACAAAGAAGTTAAAGCTAAAGCCTTGTTTGGTATTGTTTTCATTTTCCTTTTTAGTTTCTTGTTTTTAAAAACACAGAAACTAATAAAAATAACACAGAAACCGAAAAAGACAACATACTAATACAGCACAGAAACTCATAAAATAACACAGAAACCAATAATAATATCACATAAACCAATACACATACACAAAAATAAAAATAAAAAACAGAA
>JAOXYD010162603.1:0-23909 GCA_028565735.1 Pinacopodium congolense | reverse complement strand
AAAGCATATAAATCATGCATCTTATGCCACATACTTTAATAGATCTAAAAATATAAGATGAAATAAGTAGTTTAGAAATTACAAAACATGTTTAGAAAGCTTTATGACAAGTCTTGAACTCCTTAACTTGATCTAAAGATCAACACAGCCTTGAAATCCACATGATCTAGCAAGAAAATCAAAGAACATTAAAAAATATACACATAAGAACTTGAACTTTGATTAATCCAAAAAATAGGAAAAAATAAATAATGATCTGAGTTAGAAAACCCACTATGATGATTTAGACACTCAGATACATGCCCCAGCAATTTTCTCCAACAAACAGCAATTCAAAATACATCTAAAACTCGAATTACAAGTGTTTGAAGCTCAAACTATTTAAGAAAATGTAAGAGAGAAGTAAGAGCTTCTCTATCTAAGGTTTGATCTGAAGTCTACTGATTAATCCTGTGTTTTCTGTGATTTTCTTATTGTATGCAAACTCTGGAGACTCCTCACATGTGTTAGGAGGTCGGGGAATTAATTGGAGACACACCAGAGTTGAAGTCTTCAAGATTTAGAGCTGAAATTGTTGACTCTAGTGAACAACGACACCCTACCTCTAAGCAAAGGCACCCTGCCAAGGTGCTGTTAGTACTCAAATTTTGTAGCAACTAATGGCCCCATGTTCTTTAATCAGCGGCACCCTCCCAAGAGGTCGTTAATGGTCAGAACTAAGAGGATTTCTTCATGATTTTTCTCCAATCTTCATTATTAAGCTCCATCATGCAAATTAAACATAATAAGACATAAATTTAATAATTAAACACTAAATTAGGGGTCATAATTCAAAAAATTAACCTTTGAAACTCTATCAATTTGACCCCTAACATAAACGTTACCAACTTTTTACTCTTAAAGGAATTTTTTATTTACTTCCCCATTTGGCAAGCTCTAAAGACCTTTTCATTTTTAGATTTCACCTTTACTAATGAATTCATTAATTTCTTATTGTTTAGGATGGATATGAGCTCCATGCTTGCATGTTCTAATATTCAATAATTGACATAAAACACTTAACATCATGGCTTGAGAGTTCATTTAACTTAACAGTATACATATTTATTTCTATTAGTCCTAAAGGCACCTAAGAGGGGGTTAAGTTATCTAAAAATTAGTTATATTATGTAATTTTAAGCAACCAAAAATCAATTCAAGTAATGTGATGTTCATATGCCCAAATTTACCTTAAGACAATGTCTTAATGAATATGCAATTGTTGAAACTCATTAAATGAAATCCATGGAAAAATTACAAAAATATAATAGTAAATTTCACTTCACAATCAACAACAGTGTATTAGTAAATCCCTTACATATTTAACACCAACACTAAGGTAAATCAATGATAAAAACTTCAATATTGTAAAGTTGGAACAATTTCACAAGTGATCACCAATAATTATGTAAAATAATATCGTAGTGAGATAAAAACTTTGAAGTAAACTCAGTAATAATGTAAAGAGGATAAGAAAGAGAAGATGGTGGTTCAGCAACACTAACATTGCCTAACCTCCTCCCAGCATTAAAGATGTTGGAATTTGCATTATAATATACTCCTAACACTAAAGATGTTGGAATTTGCACTATCATAAATGTAGCAATTACAATCTTCAATAGGTGAAGAAAAACCATTAGAAAATCAATCTTCTTTCTTAGAAGGTGAAGACTAACCTTATGAAAATCTTTCTAAGGCAAAGAGGAGCCTTTAAAAAAGGTAAAAAGTAGCCTATGCAAATTAACCCTAAAGTGGTGAACAAAAATGCACCTATAAAAATGTTTCACTGGAAACACAATAAACTATGAGCTCTTTAAAGTGTAAAAATGAAATATATGCTCAATAACCTTCTTTAAACTCTAAATAAATAGAATATGATGACTTTTAAACCCAAAATCTTATTTATGATGATAAAAGAGAAAATCTAAACAATACAGAAATATGGAAAATTTTATAGCTTGATTTATATAACGATTTATGCTAAGAAAATCAAATAGAAATGTAATATGCCCAATACAAATTTGTATTTACTTCTTAGAGACTTATAAAAACACAAGAGAATGAATTACATAAAAAATCAAATGGAAATAAGAGAAATCATATTGAACATTCTGTACCAATACTTGACAAATTTGAATATAATATCTTGTAAAAATGAAAACTAAATCTAAAGTGTAATTAAATGATAAATATTGACTTACAACACTCTTAAGACCTTAAAGAATCAAGAAAAAAATAAATTTAAGGGTTAAAAATGGGTTTAGAAATTAAAAAAAAAGTTAACCAAGAGATATATAAGAAGCTTGAATTACTTAAGAGATATATAACTTCTATACATAAAACTTGCACAAAAAAACAATAAGAATAGCATAAACAAATCAAACCCCCTTGATATGACAATAGAGATTAAGAGCTAGGGTTTAGAAGCACAAAACTAAATGTGGAGCCAATAGAAATTGGATTAAATATCAATATCATAAGAATGGTATGAAACTTGATGAAGGTGATGAGATTCTTGAAAGATCACTAAACAAACTTGTTTCTCTTATGTTTTTATAGGCTTAGATATGTTAGAAATAGGGTTTTAGATGGCTTAGAAACATTGGAAAACTCATATGACCATTTAGAAGAGAGATTTTTGGGATTGAAAGGAAAAAGAAAAGTTTTTGCAAGAAAGTGGCTACAGTAACGGTCCTATCAACTATCAACGGTGTCGTTGTTAACAACCATTGATCCCTTAAACAAAAACTTAAAAAGATGATAAAAAATTTCAAACATCTTTAAAAATTCTGCTAATATCAAACTTAATTTAGAAAATTTTCAAAATACAATTAAAAACCTTTTTTAATTACGACATTGATTCAAGTGCTAATATAAAACTTTATAAAAAATTTAAAAACTTCTTAAATGCATGAGTGCAAAGTTTAAGCCCCTAAAATATATAAACATCAAGAGAAACTTACATATGTCTTGAATCTTCCATAATATTTTATCTTTCTTTCCATTTAGTTATGACCTCAAATCCCTTCTTTCATCATCATATTTACCTGTCTTTTAACCATGCATCAAACACTTAGGCAATTAGTAGAATATATGTTTTATTATCATCAAAACAAAGATTGGAACCTCCCTTAGTTCAACAATTGCTCTTTTACCGACACTACAATACTAGTGTTTATCATCCTATCAACTATACATGATTTTTTTTCAAAAATCACTTTAAAAATTTTATCATAAATTTATTTAACACTCAATAAGTTATGCTTTAAACCATCAACTAAAAGCACATTAATGAAAATGATGTGGTATTCCTTAACAATGTTTCCAAGGTCAATAATATTATTCTTGGAATTGTCTCCAAATGTCACATATCCACCATCTTTACACTTAAATTATATGAATTATGAAGAATCTCATGTTATATGTCTAAAACATCCACTATCTACATGCCACTTGTTCCTTTTGAAATCTTATAAAATAAAAAGTTTATTTCACTTTAGTTCCTTTTAGCTGCTAAAGTTTATTTCACTTTAGTAACCTTCCTAACACCTAAGTCTTTTGGTGATCTGTGAAACTGATTCTTTTATCATAACAAAACTTCTCTATGTGCTTGAATCGTCCATAATAATGATAATACATAGAAGTATCATAAAAATGAAAATGTGACCTTATGTCATTGTACCTAAAACATTTATGGGTCTTTTATCCCTAAATGTCCTTTTTTGATGAAATTGAGGCCTAGAATATAAATGAATCATGTTTCTAGTTTTTTTTTTTGTACATATAGGGAGCATGTGAATGAATTGGTGTAACTTCTTATTATGTGGAAAAATTTTATCAAGTTTGGATTTCACATTTCTATAAAAGGTATGCCTATATGCCTATTTTTTGTTGCATGTAGTCCCTTTTCAACTTTAATCCTAATGCTATAATGAATGTAGGATAATTCCTATTAGGATGGGATCTCGAATATGAAGCTATATTTTCGTATGAAGGTCTAGGAACATGCTATCCATGTAAATTCTTACCCCTGGCAAATGTGATTTTGAAATTTGTAGTAGCACTTCCTTAAGTAAATTATAGTCCATGCCTATCATTAGAAGCCTGTTGGGCTCCAAGCATGCTTTTCAATTTTTAATTCACCTTTTTTAAATTTTGCTAAGGATTCTTTAAGGTCATCTACCTTATTCTTTAAGGATTCACTTTCATTTATCAACTTCTCCCTATCATCATTTTGAGAAAAAACCACACTCTTAGATTCTTTGTCATGCATTTCTTTCTTTAACATATCACTCTTTAGCCTACATTGATTTAACATTTTCAATGTCTCCTTGTATCATTTCCAACCAACTTATCGTAAGTCGATTCATAATCTACATTATCATAAGTGTTAAAGTTAAAGAGTACCTTATATTTCAAAGTCATTAAGTACATATTTGCTACTATCGCTTTGGAATCTTCACTCTCAAATTCACTTGTATCATGCAAAGTTATAGCCTTCAACGCCATTATTTTCTTTCTCTTCCTCTTCTCCTTACTACCACTCTTGTCACTCTTCTTATTCTAGTTGAGAAGTGGACCTTCATTTTTCTTATGTCCCAATTTCCTAAATTTAAAACACATAATTTTAGAATATTCTCTTCTAATTTCAATTTTTCCTTGCTTTCTCTTCTTTTCAAAGTTTTTCTTCTTCAAGAACTTCTTAAATCTTCTTATGTTAAGATCAATACCATCATCTTCACTTTTCCTTCAAAATGTATCCTCTTCACTTGATTTCTCTAAGTTTATCTTCTTTTTCACCACTTTATATTCCTTGGTATCTTTAAACCTCAAGTCATAGGTGAGGAGGCATCTTATGAGTTCTTCTAAAGGCAAAGTGTTGAGATCTTGGGCTTCTTGAATGGTGCTTACCTTTGCCTCCCATGTCTTTGTAAAGATTTAAGAATTTTTCTAACAAGTTTAACATTATTATATGTTTTTTCCCAAACCTTTCAATGCATTGATAATGTCAATAATCATCATATACATTTTTTAAATTCTTTTACCATTATGCATGTGAAACATTTCATATTAGTGAGTGAGTATGGACACCTTACCCTCCATAACTTGATTGGAAACTTCATTAGTGACTTAAAATGTGTGCCATAACTTATGTTCCACTCGCACATTGACACCTTATTTAATTCATTGTATTCACACATTGAAACCCTCATTCATCCTTTTATCCTCACTTCCATAACATTAAGGAACCCTTTGATCACTAATAATTTTGGTGGGAATGCATAACCCATCACTATATCCCATAAGTCAACTTTTTAGGCCATGAAGAAGAATTTCATCATATTCTTCTAATAAAAATAAGCATTCCCAGTAAAAAATGCTTCCTTATTAACATTTTGCCCCTATTAACTAGTAGAAGCTATAATATGTGCCATATTAGATTTTCTTTTAACAAATCTCTTTAGGAATTGAATGTACACAAAGCCTAGCTCTAGGTTATAATTTAAGAATTGAAAGGAAATGGGAAATTCAGTAATAAGAATTTCTCTTTACTAATTAGGTAACAACTCCCCAAGGCTTTCTAATACAAACTCATCTGGTTTAGGTAGTCACACCCAAAGGCTACACTTATACTATAGCTAGGAATCAGAGGAAGGCTAAATACCCTAGATAGATTGAGTAAATTTCTAAACTTGGAAGATACAAGTAAGTTTTGCAAGCATGAAAAGGAAACTAAGGACAATTTCTTCTTTGAATGCCACTACTAAGTTTATATGGGACAACATCCTAAAACTTTGCAACAATTCTCACAACTTACATACCTAATAAAACATATTGATTTGGTGTAGTAAATTCAATCCTAATTACAAAGGTGATAAATTGTTGCTTAAAGTGTCAATTAGCTATATGGTGTACTATTTGTGGAAGGAAAGGAATAAGAGAATCTTCAATAGAGTAAAAATTTAAAGGAATAATCTATTGTTAGTAAGTATTGACATGATAGAGAGCATATTATAGTTCATAGCATCCATGAGAAATTCATTATTGAACTAGATATTAGCTAGCATCTTTTAGTGGAAGGTAAATTGTATAGAAGTAATTGGAAAAGATATAAAGGACGAAGCAGGTAGGAATCAACAATTCACTGAGATATTACATAAGCAATTACTAATTTAATACAGGCTTATACAGATGCTCTTAAGTTATAGTTTAATTGTTCATTAGTTTCCCTTAAATTGTAGTTTAATTGTTGTCTCTAAGGTCGTGTTTCAAACTACTATACACTCTTTTTTCTTTAATCACATTATTTAATTTTTCAAAAAAGTCAATTATGTAGCTCTTTGATATTATATTTGACTTGATATCTTAATTTATTAGTAATTATATTAATCTAAATTTTGAAATATTATATTATTAATATATTATAAATTAAATATTTAATTTTAATATTAAATGATGTTTCACAACTCTTTTTTAGACCAACATCGAATGTGAAACTCATGTGTTGTATTAGCAAAAAAGTTGCATAAGAGTTTAAAAAGGAAGCATGGTTCTTTAATGATCTCATGTTCATTAGTAAGTCACCTAAGGTTTGAACCATTCCCTCTCCCTTCCTGACTTATTTGTAGTTCAGCTCTTCATTCCTTGATTCTTCTCTCCTTTCTTCTCCTCCTAACTTACCTATTTCCTTCTCCTTTGTTTTTTTTTCCTTACCCCTTTTAGTAGCTTCCTTCTAAAATTTTAGTTGTTGCTATTTACCTTTTCCTCATTAGGCTAATTATTGAAAATTGTTCCCTCCTTTTTCCTCTACTTTTCTTCCCTTATGTTGTCTTCTACTTCCTAATTACCATGACCACTTATATCCCTTTATTAGACTTTCCAGCCTTGTCTTCTTCTCGTAGTGGTATCAGGTCTTCAAATCCCTTTACTTCAGGCTCTGCTGATCTTCAAGCGACTAGTCCCTCCTAGTCTATTGGATTCTTGTCTAACTCATCTTTAGTAGATTAGCCTCCAAGGCTACTGATAAGAGAACACAGAGCTAGGTCCCTATTCACAACACCCAATCTCATATGCTACACGACTATCCACTTATTATTAATGATGTCAAGTCCGTAGTAGCCCCATCAGTCTAAGTTCCCAAGGAAGGGAAAGTAAAATCTACCTTGATAGGCTTCTACCTTGATACTCAAGATACACTTCTTGAGATGATACCATTAATGAGATTGGATAATAACCTGTTTGAAGATTGTATCACTATTGGTTGATACTTAACATACTCTTATTAAGATGATACCATCAATGAGATTAAATGATAACTTGTTTAAACAACATATCACTATCTCCTACTCTTGAAAACTTGAAACCATAAATATTTGGAGCCTACAAGCATATAATTTCTTGTAGGAGGTCATGAAGAATTGATTTTGAATAATAAAGAGGAGATACTTGGGGAAGGGACTCAACTTCTCAAGGAGATGTAGAGTGACAGGATGGAACTTGTACCCAATTAAACAAATGGAATCATTTCCTAGTAGATTAAATATCATTCTAAAGTGAAGGATTTGGAGCTTACAATCTTCAGTAAAGGAAATTTCAAGTCATGGGGAGTAGGTTTTGTAGCCCTAACTCCGTTATTTATCATAATTCATTGACCAACATGGCACATGCTCTTCCCCTAACTCGGGATAGAACTATAAATGATAATCTGGTTAGCAACCTTTATATCCATGAACATAAGGACCTACAAGGAATGGAAAATCTATTCAAGGATAATAACAATGTTACTGGGATTTGTATGGGAATTAAACTCCATCCATGGATGATATTAATGTTACTAATTTCCTTGATTTCAAAAGGGATAGTAAAAGGAAATCTAATAGGAAGAAGACTGTGACCTCTTCCCGTAAATGATATCTATTTTATCATGGAATATGAGAGGACTATATAGCCCTTTTATGTAGCATGAAAAACTATATTTCCTTTCTTCATCTAAGTAATTCTTAATAGGGATATTTAAGACTAAAATTATTGAAAATAAATGAAAAAATATTTCATTTCTAAAAATCACTAGTAGATTAGCAATCATCATTATCATCACTATAGGAGATTGGTAGTTGTATATGATCTTGAGGTTACTGAAGTGCTAGACACAAGTATAACTAACCAACTTATCCACCTTTATATCTAGTTGAATCTGGTATTTAAATACCCCATTATAGTGCACTTTAATACATATTAGATCAATAAGGGATTCTTTATAAATAATTTTTGGTGATTTTAACAGTGTATTACAACTATCAAAGGTCATAGGAAACATTTTATTAAGGAAATTTTCAAAGGATTTTAGGAAATGTGTTAGTCATATAGACACCATTCATCTTAAGATGAAAGCCAACTTCTTTACTTGGAATAATAAATAGAAGTGGCTAAGGAACACATTAGATAGATCATTAGCAAATGCTCAATGGTTGACAACATTTCGTAAAAGTAAGGCTGTAATGCTTAAACCTCTAGTTTTTAATCACTCCTTATTTTAGTGGAGAATCTTAGTGACACCTTAAGGGGACATCATCCTTTTAGGTTCAATAATTACTTGTAAGAAATGGAAGGTTTTAAGAAGGAAATCAAAAAAGGGTGATTTCTCATTTCTAGGGCTATAAATTGTTTATTTACATAAGGAAACTATGAAAAACCAAAGAGGAACTAATGATCCTAAATGGTAGGAAAATAAGATACACTTTTTAGGTTGTATCCAACTCTAGAGAGGAGATATTAAAACTTTAAAGGTACTTATATCTAAACCTTGATGATAAAAAATTACATAAAGTAAATAAATAAGCCTTGATAAGGTATAATCAAGCCTTAAAAGTGCATCATTCTTTACTGAAAAAAAGGTCTAAAATTAAGTGGCTAAGGGTGACGTGAATACTAAAGTTTTCCATCATTATATGCTTTCTAAGAAAAATGTTAATAGAATTATTTCCTTATATAAATTTGATGGTTCTTTAGTCATTGCTAAATCTGATTTCATTCAAGAATCCTTTATTTATTTCTCTAAACTCCATGTTACTACATCCAATAGCTAGTCTTCTGTATAGAACCTAGAATCATTCATAGATGCTAAGATCACTTCCTATGAATTTGAATCTTTAACCAAACCCTTCAATGAAAATGATGGTAAGAAAACCCTATTTCTCATTAAACTAAAAAAAGGTCCTAGCCTAAATGGATTTCATGCCAATTTTTTTCATAGAACTTAGCCTAACATTATTGTGGGCTATGTCTAATTAATTTCAATTCACTTGTAACTTAAGACTAGCTAAAAACAAGTATACCTTGTCAACAAGTAATATAAATGGTAAGTAACATAATATCCTATTTCAGAGGGATCAATGTACAAATACCAAGTCATACGAAGATAATTATTGAAAAAGATCAAGCTTTGGTGGATGAGAATTTCAAACTGAAAAATTAACTAAATTTTATGAATTCAATCTATCACTAATTAAAAATTACAACTCTTCTAGTGGTATAAACTAGTTAATTCTTTGGATTTTGATGGGTTCATTACTTGTACTTATAGGTGATGAAACAATTTAGGACATGCTTCACTCATTCAAAACATTACTAATGATCATAAAAACATCTTTTCTCAATTAAAATCAAATTATCTATTTGATCTATACTAACTTGGAAAAAATGCATGAATTGTAAGAAACCTAAATCTAAGTTTGTTAAATCTAGATATGCTCACATAAGACACTAAAATTTAATTCACTTTTAGATTCAAGTGTGTTACCTAATTGGTTTTTTAACCATTAAAAACCATTCATCATGGATTTTAAATTACCCAAAACTGTAACATATTTGATTAAGCTAAGCTAGTGAATTAAGCACTCAATCAGGGTAAAAATCGTCCACTTAATTTGTTTATAATCTATCTTGTCTTCTGACATTACCTAAAATTGTTCACACACACATCTTCATTAATGAAAACTAAGATAAAGATATAAAATGTAGATTCATTAAATGAAAGGGAAATATACATCCAATATAGATATTAAGAAAATGTTATAGAAGGATAATTAGGAAATGATCAATACATGCTATTTTCTAACCTTTATTACTATTTAGATGGTCCTACAAGTATAAATCACAAATCAATGAAAGATGAAAAAGAAAAAAAATAGAAAAAGTAGAAAAAAAAGTAATAGGGATGCATTTTATGATATCTTCATATAATTTTCAATGTCATTTCATCCCTATGTTGGTGCTTAAATGTTTGATTTGTGCTCCTTTTGAGCTTAGATACAGATGTGACCTTAGGAAAAAAAAAATAAGTTGAAAAGGCCAATTTTGGAGAAGAATTAGAGAACAATTAGAACTAGAAGAGGTGTGGAACCACTCTGAGCATCATGTTATAAAGTTCCACACCAAATTTCAAGGCCATATGACATGCCATAAAGGATGCATCAAGAGAAGCTCAAATAAGAATTAATTTTTGTATGGGTGAATTTGATGATACATTAGGTGTACTTTTAAAGCTCTGATTGATTCGAAATTTTATGGGGTGCAAGAAAATCATGTGATCTACATAACACATTCCGTGGAAATTAGAGATGCGTAAAGAGTTAAAGCAGAAAATGTGAAGAGAGACAGGCGATGTCGACCAACCTGCGTGTAAGGTGTTTTCTAAGGACATAAATGGTGGTTGACCTATACCACCATATATATCTATTGAATGGCTGTATATGTACGCAAAAAACACAGTATTACACCAAAATTAATGGCAAACTCATCCATTCACCTCCAAAACATTCTAAACCTTAAATGAGACCTATATAAGCATAAAAGGAGGCTATTTCTAGCAGTTTTTCTCCCCACTTAGGGCAATCCTATAGTTCTTTGTGTTTTCCTTATATTTCAAGTAGTTTTCATTCTCTTTTGATCTTTTTTTCATGTTCTTTCCTTAGATTAAGAAGATTAGGTGTTGAACTATGGCTTTTATTCATGTTTTAGCTACTGCCTATTCTTGTTTTAGTTTATTTTCATGTAATTTGTTTGGGTTTTGTTAAATACTTATTGAATATTATGTTCTTGTTAATATAGTGTTATTTCCTTTAAATTTCAACCTTGTCTCTCTTAATTTCTTTACGTTTTTTTTTCATTTCTTTCTTTTTCCTTGTTAATTTTAATTTATGTTATTGTTATTTTTAGTATGTTAACTTAGATTTAATTGAGTTTGAAGATATTTAATGGATTTATAGATGATAATTTTGAGAATTGGAATGGGTCTTGAATAGATATTGTGATTTATGATATGATTGAATTGGAATTTAGATTTATTACCATAAATTTGTGATTTATTTATAGGATTGGGCATCTTTGGTGTAATTTTTAGTTCAATTGCTTGGTTTTAGCTTTTGATTCATAATTTTCATTAGATAAATCCATAAGTAGTGATAGGTTAACTGAATTTGTAAGTTAACTTAATCAATTTAGTCTAGGATTCCAATTCTCTAAGTTACACAATCTAAGATTGTGAGATTGTGGCTTTGTCGCACCACTAATCTAGAGAGCTTGTTCTAGATTGTCACGTGATTAGGGGTAAGTTTTCTATTGTATACGACTTATCTAAAAATAGAGAACTTAGGACACAAGATCTTATTATGTCTATAGGCTAAAACCTTTATCTTAGTACAATCTTTAAGATTTCAATGATGGATTGTAATTCATGACTCTAGATAGTATCTTTGATAGAGTTGAATTATATGATAATTTTATATGTATTTTAATATGAATTCAACTCTATTTTATTTCCTAAATGCTCATTTTCTGTTTATATTATGTTTTGATGCAGATTTAATTACTAGACACAAATTTATGTAGAAAAGAAGAAGATTAGAAGTGATTGGAAGGAATAAATAGGAGTCTTGCAAGTGAATTAAGAGCAAACGTTGGTTTTGCATTTTAAAAGCTCCAAAACGCAACATACTTGAAGACAAAACGATATGAGCTCTTCATCCATACATCTCACTCTTTCAAGGACAGGTGGAGGGCTGGAATTTAATTAGGAATGAAGAGCAAAATACCTAGAGGAGGCTAAGGAGTGGAGCTGATGGCAACACACAAAAAGAAGAGAGATAGTAGAGCAATCAGGAGGCCTGGTAACAACTTGAAGAGCTTAAGGATTTGGGAGGTTTTTGTCCTCTTCTCCACATATGGGACTAAGCTTTGCATGAAGAGTGGTGGACGGCATAAAGGACTCCTCTCATGGTGTAAGAATTGGTCAATAATCACAACTGGAGACCTTTAGCAAAAGAGTGGAGCCAAATGCACATGGAAGGAGTCTTCACCATGAGTCAACAATTACAGCTACAATTCCATTGAAATCTTTCTTGCTTTTGTTTTCATTTTGGCCTTTTAGGTTCTAAATTTGACCATAGCTTAATATGTTATTTTAATTTTAATTGTTTTACATCTTTTACTATTTGAATATTTTATATTTTAGCTAAGTTTTGTTGCTTTCTTCTTCTAGGGCCGAATCTCCTTGTTTTGCTTGATGTAACTGAATCTCATCCTTTGCTTAACCTTATGATTTATTCTCTCATCCAATCATTGGAAATTGTTTTATTTTCAAAAATTTAATGATAATATATCAGATTTATCTTGATCAAGTTTTAAGTTATTTAAAGTTTCATTTTATAGAGTTTCAATTATCCATATAATGTTTGGTTCATCTATGTTTAGTAGTTAGTTTTTATTCATGTTCTTAAGCTTTAATTAATTTAAATTTCAGTTTTTTTTAATTTTTATAATCTGTAATTTTTATCTAAAATTCTAAATTAAGTCTTAGTTAATTAAGTTATAGATAATTTCTTATTAGTTAAAGTAATTTAAGTTTTCATTATATAAAGTGTTGAAATTGATTTATTAGATTAGTTATTAATTTTCCAGCTTTTGTCTTTCTTGTTTAAGCTTTGGATTTTAATATTTTTCAGGTTTGTTTTGATTAAAATTCAGCTTGGGTGAAGTGTTATTCCATGAATTTTTGTTTATTCTTAATGTCCTTAGTTCATTGATGCTTGGTAACTAAAAATTTGTGCTTATTTTTAGATGTTAATTCAAGTAATTTTAGTTTTTGTTCAAGTAATAGGTGCTAGAATTTTTTTTTATAATATTAATTTGAACTTTGTTGAATTAGGTGTTTTCTAATTAATTAATATCTTAGTTAATTTAAGTTTGTGTTAGTTTAAGTTAATTTAAGTTTGTGTTAGTTTAAGTTAATTTAAGTTTGTGTTAGTTTAAGTGCTCAATTATGTTTTTCACTAAGTGTTTTAAATTTTCCAATTTTTCATTTATTTAGTTAACTATGATTTATTTTCATTTAATCCTTGTTTTAGGTAGCTTAAACATGTGTGGCTAGTCTTTTTAGGGGTTTGGAGATATTAGAAAGATGAAGGGATGAAAATTGTGAGAAAGGAGTTGAAGTTTGCTTAATTTGGTGCTTTTTTGTCTAGGTTGGTTTGGAATTTAGGTTAAATGTCATGAATTAGGAGTTATCTCCAGGCTTGATAACCCTTTAGGAAATTTCCTTATCCAAAAGCTAGGGTTGAGCATATGATACATAATAGTCCATAGCGATTCCCGAAAGTAGCAATAGGTTAGTTAAATTTGTTAAGATACTTGACCAACTAACCTAGGGTCCCATGCCTTTAGGTTACACCTTCTGAGCTTGTGAGTAGGTGGCCTAAGTTAGTTGTTCTTTAATACCTAAAGCGTCTTTACCATTAAATCTATAGAGCTTGTTCTAGGTTATAGATGGGGATAGGGGAATATCTAGAACTTGTTAGATTTATCTAATTTATAGGAACTGAGGGCTTGAGAGCTTATTCGAGCCTATAGGCTATCACCATAACTAGAGTACCTCTTATTTAGATTCAAGGATCAATGATCATCCCGAACTCCTAAAGATATCTTCAACCAACTTCTTTGCTATTATTATTAGTCTTATCTAAATTTTCCTTGTATTTGTCTCTTTATTTGTGATAATTGAATCTTAGCTCATTTAGCTTTCATATCTTTAGTGTGTTATCTTTTCTTTTTCTTGCATCAATTGAAATAGCATTTGTATCTCAACTCTCTGTGGTTCGACCCTAGCTCACCATTACTGTATAGTTTGGGTAGTTAGGAATTTATTATTTAATAGTTTGCGATGAGCTCATCAATCTTCAGCCCAGCTTTTTGTCTTCGTTATTTGCTTTCTTTATTTATTTGCTTTAGTTTTATTAATTTTCTTGTAGTTTATTTAATTTTTATCACATCTAAGGGTTTGTTTTTATTTCTTCTTTTGCACAACATTAGGAATAGCTTCAAACTCTCCCTAGCTCCCTGCAAGATTAGCCCTGACTTACCCTACTACGTAGTTAGTTAGGTTAGATAGGTATTTATTATTTTGTGAGCCTGTGACAGTTTCAGCAATAAGATGATGTTTAATCTCAACTCTCTCATCTTTCTATTATAAAATGTGGGATGTATACAACTTAAGCCGATTACTATGGTTCTTTATGTATGTGGCTAAATATAGGGACTTAAACATCATTTAACCATAATAAAATCACACATATTTTCTAATTATAGGACTTTAGCATAGGTTAAATCAAGCTCAAATGGTGTCAGTATTAATCCACATTAATTGTTTTACACTAGACTTCAATGGTGGTTCACCTGAAGGACAATGGTGCCATTAATGACCACCATTTATTTCCCTGATTCGCAACCATGTTAGTCCTATTTGCTTCATTTTTACTACATATGCTCTATAATCATCATAAACCTAGAACTTAGAAAAAAGAGCTTATGAGTGACAAAACGTAAGCCTTTAATGTGTAAAGATACTACACATTACACCTTAAACCTCATGTAAATTACCCTTTAATAATCACCGATAATTTGTGATAGAAGCTAAGGTGGAATTTTTCAATCATAGAATAATGTTAAAGGAGCTTAATAAGACTTTTACATGCTTATCCCTATGGTTTCTTAACCCTTGTCATAAAAAGTTTTCAATCCAATCTTATGTTGCAATACAATTTGTAAAATCATTTCCAAGCTGCTGGCTGAAAGACTCCAAAAGGTTTTTAGTCCTTATATTGACTTATCTCACAGTGCCTTCATCAAGGGTAGATCTATAGGGGATAACATTATTCTTGCACAAGAATTCTAAAAAATATAATAGGAAACAATCTCGCAGGGATTGTGTGATTAAATTTGATTTTTATAAGGTTTATGATAACATTGGATAGAGCTTCATATTGAATGTTTTAAAAGCTTTTAACTTTAAAATGTTTATAATTTGCATTGAACAATACATCAAATTTGTCTTTTATTGTGTTATGTTTAATGGAAAACTCCTTAATATCATGATAAGTGTAAAAGGATTAAGGTAAGGGGGTCCTCTCTTCCCTTACCTATTAACTCTTATCATAAAGTTCATATCTAGGTTTATTAGAAATGTTATTACTTAGGACAATAGCTTAAAATTTTACTCCAAATGTAGTAGGCTCAAGTTTGGAAATTCATCATTTATAGATGATTTCTTTTTTTTTTTTGGAACTGCTTCTAACTCTATTATGATCCTTCTTTCAACCCTAAGTACCTTTAAAGACCTCTTAAGACTTATTGTTACTAATAACAAAAGTAAAGTTAGTATTTTTGTTGTAGCAACTTATATGTAAAGTTGGTTATCTAGTTTAGCTGGATTGAAAGTAGATAGACCTCCATTGATGTACTTAGGTATTTCAATCTCCTCTAAAAGCCCTATCAATTCATAATTCCAATTTTTTTATAAAAAATCCAAAGAAGACTTGTAGGTTCATGCAGTAAGTAACTTATAATGGTTAGAAAAGTTTAACTCATAAAACATTGATAAGGAGGTTTCTATAGAGTGGTTATAGTACTAAAAGACACTAGCTAAAGTTAGGTGGAGTGATCTATTTCTACCAAAAGGGCAAGGAGGACTAGGCATTCACTTAATCAAGATTACCAATAAGGCCTTTATGTCCAAGAGCATTTGTAGTTTTCGTAGATAAAGATTCATTTTAGATTAGGTAAATAGGCACTTCAAATTAGGTATATTAATTATCGTTACTTGTTTCATAATAGTTTTGTGTCATGCAACCTAAGTCTAGTTTTTCAATGACTATGGTGAACTTATTAAAATTAAGAGAATGGAAAACAGGAAAAGGTAATTCACATATTTTTCTAACATAATAATTAGTTATAGATTGACCCTCTCAGTAGTATTACTAAACTTGTGAGTTATAGAAACCTCATTCCCGATAATATAAAATTGTGTGAGGCTTTATGATCCTATTTTCCTAGCCTTGTCCTACTTCCTAATTCTACAGTAAAGGATCAGATCATCTATCAACTTAACTAGCAAGTTGAGGATAAAGTCTAATACAGAAAGCACTCTTCTGGAATTTTCTACAACTCCTCTTATAAGGGCATGTTAAGGTGCCATTTTCCTAGGGGCCTCTAGAATAATGTTGCATGGTTCAAGGAAGCTCCGCCATATTGAGATGAAGGTTAAATACTTCAGACAACATGAAAAAATTTCTTTATGTACCTGCCACTTATTTTCCTTATAATAAAAAGAATGAAGTTATGTAACATCCATTCTTAGACTGCAGGTTTTCTATCAATTTTTGGACTCCCCTCCAATAACTCTACAACTTTAAATAATTTACAGGAGCTAGTCACTTTGATCGTCAATCAACATACATTCAAGAACGGAGATATGTTAATATGAAATTTTTCTTTAGGGAATGCAAGTCATGCAATTTAGCAATAAGGGAACTAGAGGATTTTCAAGGGAAAAGTACCCCAAAATGCAAGATTTTGTCAGATTTATTTACTTTAACTAGGATTCAAATATTGGTTCATAACTTACATTAAGACTACAATGATTCAATCAAGAATAAATGGAAATGTGTGGAATGAATTGTTCTTTCTAAAGTTTCCTAAAGCTCCACCTCTTGCTTAGGCTAAGATTCTATAGGAATTAGATATCTTGACAAGGTTGCTAGGTTACTTTATTGCTAATAAGCTCGCCAGCAAGTTGTTTTTGCCGTTTTTTATGTAGTAATTTCAGCCCAATTGTACAACTTTCTTCATTGAATTACATTTGTCTTTTAAAAATATTATAAATTAATTTTATTTTTAAATTTAAATTAACAATTTTTCTATTAAATAAAATTATTTACTAAACCCCTAATTAGGAAAGATTGGTCGATTAAATACTAATCGGATACTAAATCTTAATGTACCTTATACCAATAGTTTTGCAAAAAAATTTTAGCCACATCTAATAACTTTTAGGTGTAGACCTTTAATTTTTGATTGATTTATGGACTAAGATTTAAAGTTATAATAACATATAATATTAAAATATAATGATGATTACTACTAATGAATAGTTTGGTAATTTTATTAGCTTTATTATAGTAAGTAATCTATGAAAGATAATGTTCAACAGAAGTGTAAAGTGAGAAAAATGAGGTAACCAACCAAAAATGAAGAAAATGAGAAAATTGGGGCATATATGAAATTTAAGAGGATAATAAAAGACAAGGATGAATCAAGCATGTAAAGATTAAAAAAAAATCGTTTTAATACTTCTTATAACTTCATCTTGGTCATTCCAACGAATTAGAGGTTCAATCATTTTATGATCATTTACACTCAAAATGTATTACTTATACTTTTCCATAATTAATAGAAGATTTAGGAGGTTAGAAAAAACAAACAATTGTATATGTTAAAATAATTTTAGGAAACTCTTAAAGTGATTTTAAATCAAGATTTTATCAAAGGATTGTGTTTTGCTTTTATCCGTCGTAAGACCACCATACAACGGATAAATCACTTAGATTTAAGTATAAATGGAGGATTTTGGTATGTGGTATACAAAGAGTTTTTATGGGTGTTACACATAGTTAATAAGAGCTTTTGTCAGAGTTTATACTTGCTTGAACAAGTGAAACATGTGAGATATTTAAGTGTTTCGATAAGCCATTTGAGGGCTGTGTTTATATTTTACGGTTTCTTTTTGTGTGAGTATTTTTTTAGCTTCATTTTTTCACGCATTCTCTACATAGCCTCTTTTATTCACCAAGTTAAATTTATTGGAGTACTTTCTTCATTGTATTGTTATCATGAGAATTTGAGAGGTTATTCTTGAGCTTAAGAAAAAGAATTGAGTGAAAGGTTTTCCTTTAGCCTGTAAAAAAGGATTGCAGGTTAAACGGTGTATTCTTGCTTAAAGTGCAATAAGAACAAAATCTCAATAGTGGTATTAGGGACTAGAGGTAGGGGCAACTGGATAGCCCCAAAACAGAATAAATCCGGTGTAATTTTTTCTTCTTTGTTCTTTATTTTTCTGTACTTATATTATTTGTTTGATTGGGTTAATTTGGATTATTTTTTAAGCTTATGCATATACTTGTTCTTGATTTGTGAAGGATTTTTTAAATTCTAATTCACCCCTCCCCCTCTTAGTGTCATAACAAACCTAACAATTGGTATCAAAGGATAGGTATCACATTCGATTAATTCTAACGAATTAGTGAGTAAAGATCATATGGCACACATGATGCGTAACTTTGCCTCCTCTTCTTCTAGCCTTGAAGGACAAAATATACGTAGAGAACCTTTTTTAATGGAAACAATTATTTGTATTAGAAGACTACGATGAGACACTCTTTAAAAAATAATTATAAATCTTTGGTTTATCATTTCCGAAAAGACCACACCACCTTCAAAACTTATAGGAAATGAGCTTGTGATTAAGGAAGATAATGAACTAAATGTAAAAGAAAATAAATTAGCTTCTTTAAACAACAGAGCCATGAATATTTTATTTGTGCTCTTAGCATAGAAGAGTTTAATAGAATTTCAATGTGTGATACTGCATATGACATTTGGCATATATTAGAAATTACACATAAAGAAACGAATTAAGTGAAGGAAACAAAAATTAGCATGCTCACTCATCGATTTGAATTTTTTAAAATGTCGCATGATGAAAATATTTGTACAATGTATGCTTAATTTAATAGTATTGAAAGTTGTTTAAAGGGTCTTGGTAAGACCTATTTAAATTTTGAACTTGTCAGGAAAATTCTAAGTTCTCTATCAAAGTCTTGGCAGCCCAAGGTAATAGCAATTTAAGAAGCGAAAGACCTCAGCGTCCTATCTTTCAATGAGCTTATTGGATCACTAATTAAACATGAGATGGTGTCGAAAGACACATAGGAAGAAGAATCTAAACCTAAAAAAATAATATCGTGTTTAAAGCAACGAAAAAGGAAAATTGTGAGAATGAAGAATTATCATATGCAAATGGTGAAGAAGAATCCATTGCACTTACTAGGAGAGGCTTGAGGAAGCTCATATAAAGGAAAGCTTCAAAATATAAGAAATAAGGTAAGTACTTTAAGAATAAATTATCTAATGTAA
This sequence comes from Pinacopodium congolense, assembly GCA_028565735.1. Classification (NCBI taxonomy): domain Eukaryota; kingdom Viridiplantae; phylum Streptophyta; class Magnoliopsida; order Malpighiales; family Erythroxylaceae; genus Pinacopodium; species Pinacopodium congolense. The sequence goes on along the minus strand of JAOXYD010162603.1, from coordinate 4,349 downwards.
CTTGTTTTGAATATAGTGAAAAAGGAAATTTAAAGTCACATGGCCCTTATCTTTAAGAGGATGAAAAAGAATAAAAGAAGGAAAGGAAGGACAATAAGAATTGCAAGAAGAAAGCACTAAAATCGGCATGGTCTGAGTGAAGTGAATCAGAAAAAGAAGACAAAGAAAATAGGTACTTTATGGCTCACAATGAGGTAAGTGTCCCTCAAGCTAATGACAATTGTGAAATAGAATACACATATGAAGAACTTTTAGAATTTATAGAAGATTTAGCTAAGAAAAATAAGAAACTACATGAAAACAAAATGGGAAATCCATGAAACTGATAAATGAGTACAAATTAGGAATTGATAACGTTAGAAAAGACATGAATTCAATCAATAAAGATAAAGATGATATTTTGAATGAAAATATGGCCTTAACGAAGGAAATCATTATCAAAATTTACAAAAATAAGGAAAAGTTAGAAATCGTGCTAAGTGTTCAAAACATGGGTAATGTCAAACATGGTTTAGGATATAATGGATCATCATCTAGTGAAACCGTTTTTGTAAAGAGTAAGAAATTGGAAAATGATAGTCCTAAGTTTGGTCAAAATGCATCATAAAGTAGAACACAAACAAAGCATCATGCCTACATCTATTCTAAAAAAATCTAGAAGTCAAATGCATCATAAAAAAACATTTAACCAACCAAGAAAACCTTCTCTGCAAAGATTCTATCATGATTATAGGCGTATAAATGCATAGAGAATTTTTTACTCCTTTATTTTTCTCATATTGTGAAAGGTATGGACATGTAAAATATTTTTGTTATGATCAATTGAAGAATGTCAATGTGTTATCAAATTTTTGTGAAAGATACACTAATACTCATGGACCCAAGATGATATAGGCACCAAAGGTTCGTTAAATTTCTATTTTCTAGGAACTTTAAAGAATGAAAATTAATTGACATTATTGAACCAAGTAAAAGTAACTCAATAAAGATATGGAGAAAAATAATTTAAAAGGTACCTTATTATTCTGAAATGTATCTAGGTATGTGAAATATGGGTTAGAAGTTATTTGAATTACTTTGTGATTTTATAGGTGAAATTGGATTGTTTTCTACATCTGTGACCTTTCAGTCGATCGAATGTTCTCTTCGATCAATCGACTATTGATCGACCGATGTTAATGAATCGATCGATCGATCTGAAAAAATGTCGTGACTTAATCAGCCCCCCTATTTTTGTTTCTCTCATTCTTTTCTTTCTCTTCTCACTCTCTTCATCCACCATTACCGCCAACTCCCTAAGCTTCTCTGATGATCTTCTTGTTCCTTTGAGCCACCAAACACCAGAATTTAGCTCCTAATGCCTTATACAACCTCTTTCATCCCACCTTTCTCCTTGAAGAGCTCTCCTTACATCTCCTCATTATCTCCAATGCCTTCCCTCTATTTTCTTCCACCTTCAGTAAGCTTTAGGCAATGACACAACTTTCTTTGTGCTCTTGGTAACCCTCTAAACTAAACCCCTTTCCTCTTTAGCTTCAATGCTCCTAGATTGCACCAATTTAGGGTTTATAGCATTTTAATGTTTCAAATTTGGAAATTTTGCATGGAATTAAGAAATTAGCCTGATTTCCTTCTGAATTCTTGCAATTAGAAGTATAATTGGGGGTTTAGAGCTTTTAATTGTATATTCATGCACTCAATTTGATTTTTTTTTTAAATTTAGATTTTGTGATTAGGGTTTATACGAATTTCTGCTTATCTTTTATGATTTTCTTAAAATTAATCCTTTTAAAGTTCAATTAAGTTCTTATCTAAGGGTTTTTTTTAAATCAATTACATCTTATTTAACTTTATTTTGTTTTTCCAAATTTTCATATTTGCAAATTAGGGTTTTATTTGAATTTCTTGTTAAATTATCGGGTTTTCAGTAAAATTAAAGTGTTAGAAAGTCAGTTAAATATCTATTTAAGATATTTAGTAAATAAATTTCCCTAAATTACTTTAATTTCATATTTTCCCAATTTTAGGATTTGTTTCTGAGGTTTATGCAATTTTGTAGACCAATTAATTGATTTTTGAAAATTTAATTGATTTTCATAAAATTAAGGAACAATTTCTCCAATTAAAATTTTTTGTTCAATAAAAATTTCTCTTTTAATTCATCTCTTTGTTCTGAAGGGGTTTTCATTTTGTTAATTATCTATTCTATTAGAAATTTTGTTTTTAAAATGCATAAAGTCAATTGGTTGAACTTGTTCTTGATTTAATGCTTTTTAACTTTTAAGAAAATTGTTTTCATCTTTTGAAAGGATGTTTTAGTAAGCTAGTTAGGATGTTTAGAAGTTTTTAAATGCCTTTTATAAAATCTAACATGTGTATAACATGCATATAAGAAATGGGTTAGGTTTTGAAATCGTTCACACTCCTTGTCATCCATTATATTTCATGTCCACAGGTTGTGTTATTGACTATAACAATTGGTATTACTCATGTGTTTTATCCATTCCTAGAACCTTTATAGGTATTTATTGTCATTCTTCTAGATCTACCTTTTTTTGTCCCTACTCTCTTAATTTGTCACTATGGCTAGTACTCGAGGTGGTAGTACCTCTAGGAGTAGGAAACCTCAAGCTAGTAGAGATAGTGACTACCTAGATGTTCATTCTATTCAATTCTAAGACTATGCCTCTAGGAAACTCTCAAAAAATCACTTTATTGCTCCTTCACATCTAGACCTCTTCAAAGAAAATGGCATTGTCCAGTTTTTCCTTGATCAAGGGTGAGAACCTTTTCTCAGTCTTATAGCTGAAAGTTGTCCCACATTTGTAAAACTCTTTTATTGTAACCTTAGAGAAGTAAAAGAGAATGATAAGTACATCAACTTATCTAAAGTAGAAAAAGTCCCTATCTTTCTATCAAGAGACATTATAAACAATATTCTTGGCATTTTCATTCCTCTTGTGTTTTCCCACTATGACTGTATGTCAACTTTTGATGACACACACTGCAAGGCCAAGAGATTTCAAACCATTTTTGGGTTACTAAGTTAGGAAAACATTTTTTAAAAACCAAAGGATGTGCGAGCAATGAGTTCCATACCCAAATTCCTTCATTTATTTATCAAATACAATTTTCTTTCTTCTAGTGGACATTGCAATGACCTAGGTTATGATGATTTGTGGTTTTTTCTACTATAATGCTTAGTAAGAAAATCCATTTGGGTGATTTCATCTTACATAACATGATTCATTTTTCTTGAGGTAAGAAAAGATGCCAACACCTTCCCTATCCTTTAATTCTTGGTCTCATCTTCCACTATTTTCACAATCCTCCTATGGAAGATGATTTTGAGTCTCTATCCTTCTTTGATCAAAAAACCCTTAAGTGTATGAGTTTTTAAGTTTTTGGAGGTCACATGATTTGACTTTATCAAAGACAGCATTATACCACTCCTGTTGCTCTTATTGATTATTATATGGTAGCTCCTGCTTCAACTCATCCTACTTCTAAGAACCTTGGTGATGAAGGCACCTCTGCTGGACTAGCTTCTTCTACACCTCCTACTACTTCATATGATGTTGAAGCTAAGATCACTTTGCTTCATTGTAAGATTAATCATGTGACCAGTCAAATTGATGAGCATTCCACCTTGCTTCACGAGCACACTACTCTACTTTGTAAGCAGAATGCCTTTGCGAGCTTCTCTCCCGACCTCCTCCTCTGCCTCCTTAAAATCCTTAGAGGATCTGATTGTTTTTCTTATTTTGTTTCGATGAACTGTTGCTACCTTTTCCCTTTTGATGTATGACATTTCTCTCATTTATGATATTGACTCCTTCATATGAAAGTGCTTGGCTTATACTTCTCTCTACAGTTACATGTTTTCTTTTTGATATATTGTTTAATCCTTCCCTATCTTTCAGTGTGATTGGTTTTACCCCTTTGGTGATTCCAAAAAGGAGGAAAAGATTGTGATATTATAATGAAAATTTTGTATAATTATCTTAGGGGGAGTGATTAATGCATCAATTAAGGGGGAGTGTATGAGGAGTGATTTACAAGATGATAGTTATTTTATGGTGTTTGGAAATTGCAAATATGATTTTAAATTGTTACTCCTTGATCTCTAAATATTTAGGGGGAGTTTATTTATTGTTTAACTCTCATTATGCAAGTAATATCACTTAGCTTTGTTGATTACGGTTGGCCACATACAAAATTAACTCAAATTAATCTATCTTTCCAAGCACAATTTAACTATTAATTCGAGAACAACATTCAGCAAGCGTACCGGTCGAATCAAGTAATAAAGTGGAGTATATTTAAGACTCCGAGTATCGATCCCACGA
>JAOXYD010162592.1:0-10236 GCA_028565735.1 Pinacopodium congolense | reverse complement strand
ATTAGAATACTATTAAACTATTAAGTTAAATGATAAGTGTCCAGCAATTCTTTTGAAGAAGTTGACTCATAAGCTTAAGGACTCTTGTAACTTTACTATTCCTTGTATAATAGGCATTTTATAAATAAGCCATCAATTGAGGAGCTACTAGACCTAGACCTAAAACCTTTTCCTGCTCATCTTAAGTATGGATTGTTTAGTCCCCCATCAAAGCTACTTGTCCTAATTTCATCTACTTTGACTGAATTTATTGAGGATAGTTTATTGAGAGTGTTACGAGATCATATGGGAGCCATTAGTTGGACCATTGTAGATATTAAGGGATTAAGTCCTTCCATCTACACATATAGAATTTTTATGGAAAATAGAAGCAAGCTATTAGTCCAACTGCAACAAAAGTTAAACTAAAAAATAAAGTAATAAAAAATGAAGCGGTCAAGTTGTTAGATTATGGAATAATTTATCCTATCTTTGATTCACCTTGGGTTAGCCAAGTTTAAGTGGTATACAAGAAAGGTGGCATCACTATAGTTCAAAATAATCAAAAGGATCAAATAGTAACGAGAAAGGTCACTGGCTAGCGTATGTGTATAGATTATAGAAAATTAAATAATGCGACCAAAAAAGATCATTTTCCACTTCCTTTTATTAAACAAGTTATTAAAAGATTGACAGGGTATAGTTTTCATTGTGTATCAGATGGATATAGTGGTTACTTACAAATTCTAGTAGCCCCTAAAGATCGAGAAAAAACAACCTTCACCTATTTACACGGCACATTTGTTTATAGGTGCATGCCTTTTGGGTCATACAATGCCTCTGTCACTTTCCAATGTTGCATGGTAGCTATATTTTCATACATGATTGAATCTTCCATCGAAGTATTCATAGATGATTTTTCAATGTTTTTCACATCTTCCGATTCATATTTGAAAAATCCGAATAAGGTACTTATTAGATGTGAAGAGATAAATTTGGTTCTAAATTGGAAAAATTGACACTTTACAGTATAAAAGTGCATAGTTCTTAGCCATAAAATATCAAGTAAAGACATAAAAGTGGATCCAATTAAGATAGAAGTGATTGCTTAACTACTATCTCTAAGTTCAATTTAAGCAATTAGGAGTTTCTTCAGTCATGTTGGATTTTACAGAAGATTCATAAAAGATTTTTAAAAAATTAATAAGAAAAATTACTAAACCTCTTATTGATCTTTTAACTAAGGATTTAATATTTTCTTTTAGTGATAAATGTATGCACTCTTTTGAATTATTAAAGGCTAAGCGTACAAGTGCCCCAATTTTAGTTTCACTAGATTGGTCCTTACCTTGTGAATTAATGTACGATATAAGGGACTTTGCAATTGGAGAAATTATTGGGCAAAGGAAAGATAAAATATTTCATTCAATTTATTATACAAACAAGATATTGAATGAGGCCCAAAAGAACTATACCATGATTGAGAAAGAAATGTTGGCTTTTGTCTTCTCCTTTGATAAATTTTGATCTTATTTAGTTCTGTCAAAAGTGATAGTGTATATTGATCATTCGTTGTTGAAATATTTGATGTATAAATCTGATGTAAAGCCGAGATTGATCAAATAGATCTTATTGTTATAAGAGTTTGATATAGAAATTAAGGATAATAAAGGTACTAAGAACTTTGTTGCCGATCACCTTTCAAGATTAAATAAAGAAGTCATGGAACAAGGAACAAAATAGGATATTAAGGAAATGTTTCCAAAGGAACATTTGATAGCAATTAAGGATGATTTGCTATGGTATGATTATTATCTTAAATATTTGGCTGAAAATATTATTCTTTATGATTTATCATATAAAAAAAAGGAAATTCCTCTAGGATGTGAAGAAATTTCTTTGGTATTATCCATATTTTTACAAGATTTGCAGATATGGAATTATCAAAAGATGTATGCCTTATGAGGAAGTACCTTATATATTAACCCATTGTCATTCTGAGGGAGTTAGAGGATACTTCAGGCCTATACAAACTATGCACAAGGTTTTAGAATCATGATTTTATTGGTCAACTCTATTTAAGAATGCATTTACTCATGTTAAATCTTGTGATAATTGCTAAAGAATGAAAATATTTCTAGGAGACATGAGATACCTTTTAATAATATTTTGGTTTGCTAAGTTTTCAATGTTTAGGACATTGATTTTATGAGATCTTTCCCTAGATCATACGTCAATTAATATATTTTAGTCACGGCAGATTATATACGTAAATGGGTTAAAGCAGTTGCATTACCCACTAATGATACAAGATGTGTGGTGAAATTCCTTAAGAGAAACATTTTTTACAAGAATTGGTATACTAAGAGTCATAATCAGTGATGGAGTTTCACATTTTCACAATAGACAATCTGATTCCCTCTTATCTAAATATGGTATTACTCATAAAGTGCTACATCTTATCATCCACAAACTAGCGGCCAAGTGGAAAATTTCAAATTCTGAATTCAAAAGAATTTTGGAAAAGATCATTGGTGCATGTAGAAGGGATTAGTCTTTGAAATTGAATGATTCATTATGAGCATATCGTATTTCCTTTAAGACACCTATTGATATGTCTCTGTATCATTTGGTCTATGGAAAATCGTGTCATTTACTTGTTAAACTAGAGAATAAGGCATTTTGGGCAGTTAATTTCTTAAATTTCAACTTAAAGGAAGTTAGTAAACAAAGATTATTGAAATTAAATGAATTAGATGAATTTAGCCTTAATACCTATGATAATGTCAAACTTTCTAAAGAATGGAGTAAGAAATGAAACGAGAAAAATATTATTCCTCATGATATTAAGGTTGGTAATAAAGTTCTAATTTATAACTCTCGCTTAGAAAATTTTCCTGAAAAACTTGCGATCTTATTGAACTAGTCCTTGTAATGTGATTAATGTCTCTCCTTATGATACTATTGAAGTTTCTAATAGTCAATCATCTTTTAAGGTTAATGGAAAAAAGGTCTAAACTTTATTTACCTAATAGGGTTGATGAACCTGTTGAAATTCTTATCCTCTTTGACCCTTATTAAGTAGTTTCTTCTTTTAATTATTTAAGTATTTTGGTGTGTGATTTCTTTTCCTTTAGTTTGTACTTTTAGTCTTCTTTTTCTTTCTATTAAAAGCTTATCTCTCTGGTATTTCTTCATTATTTATTTATTTATTTGAGTATTTTAAATTTCAGTTGAGTTTTATTTAATTTAAGTTTCTTTTTAGCTTTGAATTGCTTATTTGGTCTTAATTTAGTATGTTTAATTAAGTTTCTCAAATTTAAGTTGTTTAAATGTGTTCTTTCAAGTTTTAGCTGGATATGCCTTTTAATTTTCAGTTTTTAATTTGCTTGTATTAGGATTGATTTTCTTATCTCTTTAAATCCGTTTTAGCTTGTTTAAGTTGTTTGTAGTGTGTTTTCCTTAAGGTTTTTATTAATTTTCTTTTTAATTAGCTTTCTTTGAAATCTCAATCTTTTCAAGTTTGTTCTTCTTTAATTTTGGTGTTTTAAATCTCTGTTCTTGAGTAAATTACTTGTATAATCCCTTGATCTTTATTTAGAATTAATTTGGGGTTAATTAGATGAGGATTTGAGTTGAAAAAAAAAAAGTTTTGGAAGCTTCTGCATGAGTTAAATGGGGGATGTAAAATGACAAAGTTTAACTGTCATATCCACTGTTAAAGTTTGTTCAGAGAGTAAAACGACGCATTTAAATGACACTGCTTATCTCTGCAGCACCCGTCGTTTTAAGTCCCTGTTAAGCATAGAAACAATGCATCATTGGCTTAGCTTTATCTTCTTCCTCTCCTTCTCTCTTCTATGACCAGACCCGCCCCTAACCCTAAATTCCTTGATTTATTGCTTACTTTTCCCCCAAAATTCATGTTCTTATGCTCAAATTGAACAAAATTAATCCTCTACTTGTTTCTAATGTCACTTTGATTCAAAAACCTTAAAAAAATGCATCAAAATTACTTAGAACCTTTCAGAGGTACTATTTATATTCAATTCTTTAATTGCAATTTTCTTATAACTTAGGCATTATTTTGCAATAATTTTAGTACCATTACAATTCGTAGAATAATATCTTTCTTTTGGTGCTAATTTTACACATTAATCTTTCAATCAAAATTTTTTTAAAGAAATTTTCAAGTAAGGGCATAATGGTAATTTCATATTTTAGCCTATTTTTGGGTTTTTATTGAATTATTTTTTGCAATTTAGGTTGAAAATGAGCCTTAGACAATTTTAAAGCACTTCCAGTTCCTGAAAGAGGCCTGCCTTCAAGGATTCATGTTTCTCAAGTCGAGAAAATGCTGATTAATTCGAGAACGACCTTTTAAACTAATTTATCAATGAAAAGTCTCTCACCCCTTCCTTGGATGTTGAATTTGACGTATCTAGTGCCTTTATTGCTCTCGATTAGAACCCTATTCTTGTCTTGGTTGGCTCATATTGCCTTTTGCTAGTATAGGAATTATATGCCAACATTGAAGAGAAAGAAGCTGATGATCTCTTTTAGATTTGTTCGATGGTGAGAGGTACAACTATTATTATCACTTGAGCTTTACTTTCTACTCTTTTAGGTGTACTAAATGTTGGGAACCTTATATTCATCGAGTTAATCAAGTACATGGTGATAGTGTGGAGTTGGATCCTTTATTTATCATTGAGGTAGCTCAAACTGATTTGCAATTGGAGCCACCAGGTAAATGCTATTATCCCACTTATTAATTTTTAGTACAAAAGAGGATAATAATTGTGTTATTGAGTTTAATATGCTACCTAGTACCAGTGGGTCGAATGAGATTAGGTATGATGATACATACATTTTACATAAGATGTTTAAGGGTTTAGGAGCCATTGAGGGTTTACCTCTCTCCTTTTATTTTGAACAACATTCAAAATGTGGTCCGCTTTAAGCACACAAACAAAAACTTCTGCTTCCTAACCTTGGTGACTAGGATTTTTCAGGAGGTTGGTGTTTCTTTCATGGATCAAGTTGTAATCTAGCCACAACCTTCCTCCATCATTATCCATCCTATTTTGAAGCTGTGGAACTATACCTATGTGAGTGGTAAGTGGCACAACTTGACTTCGTGGCCTCTTCAGGGTGTTGAAAAAATTGATGATGATGATGAAGCTTATGCACCCAAGCCAGTTGGCGCACCTGAAGAAGGCATAGGTGAGGCTTCTTCTGCAGCCACCCTCAGTATCCATCTTCCTCCTCCTATCGATAATGCCCCTTCTATTAGACCTTCTTCTGTAAATGGTGATCAGATGGCTATGTTCCTTTGCCTCGAGCTACATATTTTGAGGATAAAGTCTAAGATGATGTTCAAGAGAGAGTGGATCGAGTCCATCGTCAGATTGGTGTCCTTTGGGACTATGTTCGTACTCGATTTCTACCACCTAGTTAGCTTAGTCAGGCTTTTTTTTCTTTATTATTCTTTTATTCTTGCTTAGGTCTCTTTTTGTTTTATTGCCCTAGGTGCTTTCTTTTGATGTTTTCCTTTAGGTTACTACTTTGTTTTGGCTTTAGATGTATATGCTCCCTTTTTGTGTACTTTCACAGTTATATTTATATACATTGAGCATTCTTTTTGGTATATGTTACACTTATGCTTTTATCTTTTTCTAGGATATCCAGCTTACTGTTATCAATGATTATGCTCAACTTTCAATCTTCATTTCAATAGATCATCAAAAGAACTTATCATATGGGTGCTTTCTACTCATATTTCATGTTTTTCTTTATACTTTATGAATATTGGGGACCAATGTTGAACTTTAAGTGTGGGGAAGGGATATCATATTTGAAAATTTGCTTTGTTGATCCATTAGTACATTATTTTATCATCTTTTTCACATTAATCTATAATTTTTGGAATTTTTTTCGATTTTGATCTATATCATTGATTTTTTTCCCTTTTGATCTCATTCTTTTGACATATTAAGATATTATGCTCTTAATTTTGATAACTGATGTGCAACAGATTTTATATCATTTCATATTTTGGATGATGAAGGTCTTATGATCATTATTTACATTCTACTTTTTTAAAATGAATATTTCTAAGCACCTTGTTTCTTAAATTTATAAAAAATGAGCAAGTATTTCATTCATTCCGCTGACTTTGAACTAATTGGTTGAAGTTAAAGAGTGATATTAGTAGCTAGTTAATATGAGGCAATTTAATTGAATAACCAAGGATGTTTGTGATAAAATTTTCATCTTCACGTAAAAAGATTAAATGACCTCTCAATCAAGTCAAGCTCACATAATTATTAAATTTTTTATTTAAATGATTAAGGATATGGAATTGTTTACAACGATGATACCTTTGTGCTTGGTTTATATTCATTTTAAACTTGGAATGGAAGTATGAACTTAGGATGACTTGGAAGAAACATGAAGTGATTTAACCTCTTTTGTGTCTTGATTGGATGAATCAATTTCATAACCTATTGGTTTGCTATATTGATTAAATGATTGATAAAATATATTCAATAACATTGGTTGATAAATTGACATTAATTTTTCCTAAGATTGTATGTTATTCTAAATTTGATGATGGATTGATTTACTCGAGGACAAGAAAATATTTAAGTATGGGAGAGTTGATATGAGTTCAATTTATAGAGTTTTTCATGATATTTTGATGTTAATTCACTCCTATTTTGATATTAAATTGTTTAATTTGTGTCTTGGATTATTTGATTTGCAGATGGTAACCTAATGGAAGTGGAAATGAATCAAAATGTGGAGAATGGAGCTAAATTAGGAGAAAAATGGTAGTATTTAGTAGTGCCAAATTTAACTTTTGAAGACTCGCGATTTACTCTATTCTAGAACTCAAACGTGGAAGGTTAAACGGCGTCGTTATTCTAGAACTCAAACACTATTTAAGGAGCAACCGAGATAAAACTAGCTAGATCTTCAATTCTCATTGGCTATAATTTGTTAGCTTACTCCTGTATGTCTCAGACATATATATTGACTGTCTGAAGAAAAAAAACAACAAGAAGAAACACCTAGAACATGAAATCAAAGAGAGAAATCAGATTTTTCTAGTTTTAGAATTCCTTTTCTTTGGTCTTCAATTTTATGCTCTTGTTTTTCATATCTGAGTTGCTAGTTAAGGATTGTGAAAGATCATATACATGATTCAAGCTTATAAACATGTTTTCATCCTATTATTAGTGCATTCTAACTTGTTTTTATATTACAAATTCACCTATAGTTATCATTTTTTCAAGAACATAATGAATATGATGAGTATAATCTATTTCTTGTTTCAAATGAGTGGCTAATTTGATTCTTGGTTATGGAATGGTTTTAAAATGATCTAACTATATGCTGAACTTGTTTATATACATGATTGAAGATTGATCATTGCTTAAATGAAGAGATTAAGGCTTACTTTAAACTAAACACTTAGAATAAAGGTTAAGAAACAAGTTAGGATATGAGAAATCTACCTAATTTGTTGGAAAAATAATTACACGACCTGATTTAAATCATTGAATGACCAAACCTTGATTTATCTTAAGGATTATAATTTGAAATTTTTAATTTTTAGGTTAAGCTTCTTAGACTTTATACTTAATGCTTAATGGTTGATGAATGACCAAACTTTAACTTAAGCAATTAGAGAAAAAGCTTTGTCTTAACCATAGCATGGCTTTGATTTAAATAAGTGACCTTAGGACAAGTCTTTCAATCCATAATTAATCTTATTTGATCATTAAGAACTAATTCCATAACCAATTTATCAATTAGGAAATGCTTTTTCTTTTAATTAAGTTATTCTGCATAACTCGACATTTTAAGTTCATTTGTTAATTTTAGTTTTTAATTTTATTCGAATTGGAATCTCTAGATAATTGTAACCAAATTCTGGCCTAGTACTTGCAAATTGGTGAGTCCCTACAGAAAGATAACTTGGATCTAAAATATTTCCATTTATTACTTGTGACTGGTGCACTTGCCATCATTGTTGGTTTGAAATTAAAAAAAGAAGAATACGTACACTTTAAGGAATTAATTTATGAATTAATTTGGATCAATTGGTCTTATTAGAAAATCAATAGTTTTGAATTAGAGAAGATACCTTAGATCTAACTATATAATAACTTCCAGACTTAATTGATTTATTGAAATTTGAAACCTTTAACTATATATTAGATATTGGTAACCTTTAATTTTCTCTTACGACCTTTTATATTAATTTATTATTAAATTAATTTAATAGTTTATTAATTTCACTGACTTCTCTAAATAATCATTAATAAGTTGATTTAGTAGTTATAGTAGATCTTTGTAGGAATGATCTTTAGAGTCAATTTATAATCCATTGTATTATTTATGCTTGGTATGCTCACCTAGAGTAAGTTAGATTGATTATAATTAAAGTATAAGAAGAATACAAATAAGTTTTTGGCACCTTTATTAAGGAATTTCCACTAGTAATATTATAGAAATATCAATGTCGATTAGTCTAGAACTTTACTTTAGCTTTATTTTGTTATTTATTATTTTTACTATCTTTATTATTTTCCATACTTTATTTCCAATGTACTTTGTTTGATTTTTCTTTGATCATTACTTTTTTTCTTTTTTAGTTATTTTTCTTTCTATATTTAGTTAGTATTATTTTGTATGTATACTTATGGCCAAAAACCCAATAAATTGAGCTATGATCCTGAACTTGAATGTGCTTTGCGTAGGATTAGCAAAGAGACTCAAGTAAATATATCTAGTAAGGTAAAAGCAAAACACATAAGTGAATAGCAAATTAAGATAGAAACTGAATCATTACACATAAAACAATGGGATAACTTCATAACACCTAACCTTGAATAACGTCGAGAAATAACTATGATAAATTTATTTATGGGAAACAACAATAGATCTTTAGCTAACTTAGTTAAACTTGAGGTCAATGTTAATAACTTTGAGATCTCTCACTAGATTATCTCTATTATTGAAGTCTCATAGTTTAGATACTCAGCTTTAGAAGACACAAACACCCATCTAGAGACTTTCTTAGATATTTGTGATTTGTTTAGACATAATAGGATTTTTGAAGATGCAGTTATATTAAGTTTTATTTCCCTTTCTCTCTTAGGAATATGACTAGAGCTTGCCTCTCCAAACTTCAACCTAATTCCATCATAACTTAGGATGAACTTATGAAACTGTTTCTGACGAAATTTTTTCCACTAGTCAAGATAGTTAAAATAAAAACTAAAATAATATGATTTTTTCAATAATGACAACTACAATAGTCTATATGAAGTCTAGAAGAGGTTTAGAGATATGATATGTAAGCGCCCAAGTCATGGGTAAAAGATACGACCAAAATTTGATATTTTTTACTTTAGAGTGATCCTTTCTACTTGTAGTATCATAAATGTAAATGTTGGAGGCAACCTAATGTGTAAAATGCTAGATAAAGCTTACAAACTGATAGAGGAAACGACAACTAACAACTTATAGTATCATTTTGAGAGATACCATGTGAGACCTTACAGAACTCACATAATCAATGATATCATAGCTTAGTAGTCCAAGTTAGTGGTATTGGTACTAATGTAGTTAACAGCCAAGTAGTGTGCGACAATTGTTAAGGTAATTATCATACATCCATACAATATCAAGTTAGAAGTCCCTTTTCTTAAGAGCTTAATTAAGTCTAATATGTAGGTACTCATAATAGGAAGCAAGGGAACTCATTTTCTAATATGTACAACACAGAGTAGATGAACATCCTAACTTTTCTTAGATTGATAGCTAAAACTACTAATAGCCACCATAAGCTAATTCTTAAAGAGATCCATTAGGAAACTTTTGAGCCAATGCACATGTTCAATGAGAGAATCTTAATTTTGAGGTGACAGTGACAAAATATATTCAATCGAATGAAACTAAAACGCAAAACTATAAGACTTACATTAGGAACTTAGAAACTCAAGTAAGTTAAATTGTGTAAATCTTGTAAGAGAGACTACCAAGTAAGTTACCAAGAACTACCAAAGCTAACTCTAGAGAAAATGTTAAAGCTATCACATTGAAGAGTTAAAAGGAAGTACAAGGTGCTGCTTAAGAGAAGAAAGAAGAGATAGTTAAGAAAAGCAATGATAGGGGTCAAATTGATATGATTTTTATAGTTAATTTGATGCATTATGACCCCTATATTGTGTTTAAATGTTT
>JAOXYD010162571.1:0-10237 GCA_028565735.1 Pinacopodium congolense | reverse complement strand
TCTTGATCTTTTAAGCTCCAAACTGCAAATCAAACATTATGGGGCATCAATTAAACATTTAAACACTAATATAGGGGCCATAATTCATCAAATTAACCATAAATATCATATCAATTTGACCCCTATCAGTAAGAAATTGGAAGAGTCAAGTGCAAAGAAGGAGAACCAAGTCAAAGAGAAGGGCAATGAAAAAGAAGAAGAGAAGGTAGAAGAGAAGGAAGAGGAAAAGCCATATAGTCCTCCACCACCCTACAAGTTCAAGATTTTATATCCACAAAGAGTGAAGCAAAATTAAATGGACACTCAATTCTCCAACTTTTTAGAGAAATTAAAGAAGCTCCAAATTAAGTTATCTTTTGTAAAAGCACTAAAGAGCATGCCCAAGTGCACTAAGTTTTTAAAAGATATTCTGATTCATAAACACACTTGGGAAGACAATCAAACATAGGCCTTGAAAGAGAGTTGCAGCTCCATTAGCACTAGTCAAATGGCTTCCAAATTACAAGATTTATGGAGTTTCACTATACCTTGTATTGTTGGTAATTTGAAATTTTCAAAATGTTTATGTAAGCTAGGTGTCATTATTAACTTAATTTTTTAATATATTTTTACAAAACTGGAACTAGGAAATGTCAAGCTAACCTCCATGCTTATACAATTTGTGGATCAATCCATTAAGAGGTCATATGGGATGGTAGAAGATGTTTTAGTAAAAGTAGACAAATTTATAATTTCTGTTGATTTTATTGTACTAGGTTTTGAAGAAGATAGGAATTGTCCTTTAATTTTGGTTATACTTTTTATGAATACTGGTAAGGCATTAGTTAACGTACATGAAAGACAATTGGTATTGAGAATTAGTGATTTTGAGTAAGCCCTTTATGAATACTAGTAAGGCATTAGTTGATGTATATGAAAGATAATTGGTATTGAGAATTGTGATGAGAAGGTTGAATTTAATATCTGTAAATCTTTGAAGATGTCTATAGAAGGCAATGCTTCTATGAAAATTGATATTGTAGATGAATGTATGAAGGAAGAAAAAGATTAAGTTGTTGAAGTTATAGAAGAGCAAAGGGAGGAGAGTGTGAACCAAGAGGAGTTGGGCGAGTAGGTTGAACAAGAAAAGTTAGAGAGAATAGATGCTCCTACACCACCTTCCATTTTGAAGCCACGCACACTATAATTGAAACCCTTACCTTCCCACCTTAGGTATACCTTCTTAAATAAGGATCACACCTTATCCATCATCATATCCAATCAACTAGATTTAAAGTAAGAGGAGAAAGTGGTAAAGACTATTAAAAAAAGGATGAGAGTTATGGAGTGGCAAATTTCTAATATTAGGAGGATTAGTCTCAATGTGGTTATATACAAGATTAACCTTGAAGAATGATGCAAGATGGTGAAGGAAAGACAAAGAAAGTTGAATATGAATATACAAGAGGTAATAAAGAAGGAGGTTGTGAAGCTTTTAAATGTGGAGATTATATGCCCAATTTTGATTAATGAATTGGTGAGTTTAATGCAGTGTGTGCTTAAAAAGGGAGGCATGAAAGTAATGGAGAATTAACAAGGTGAAACGAGTTATACTAAGCCTATCACCAATTTAAGAGTATGCATAGATTATAGGAAGCTTAATTTGGACACCAAGAAAGATCACTTCCCTTTACCTTTCGTGGACTAAATGATTAAGAGGATAAAAAGAAATGCCTTTTATTGTTTCCTTGATGGATATTTTAAGTATAACCAAGTTTTCATTTACCCGAAGGACCAAGAAAAGATTACATTCACTTATCCTTATAGGACTTTTTTATATAGAAGGATGTCTTTTAGTCTTTTCAATGCACCTGTCACATTTCAAAGGAACATGATGAACATTTTTACGAACATAAAGAAAGACATCATGAAGGTATTTATGGATGACTTCCCTGTTTTTAGAGATTCTTTTGACCAATATCTGTTTAATTTAGATAGAGTCCTTCAAATGTGTGAGGTATCCCATTTAATCTTGAATTGGGAGAAGTGTTATTTCATGTTCCACGAAGAAGTTGTCTTGGGTCATAAGATCTTATACAAGAGGATTGAGGTGGACTGAGGCAAGACCTAAGTGATTAAAAAACTCCTACGTCCTACCAACATCAAGGACATACGAGCCTTCCTTAGCCATACAGGGTTCTACCGACGATTTATTAAGGACTTTTCTCTCATTGCTAAACCTTTAACTCATTTGTTAATTAAAGATGTGCCTTTAAAATTTAATGAAAATTGTTGATATGCTTTTGATAGGTTGAAGAAGGCATTCACATCTCTAGCAATCTAGAGTTCCCTAGATTAGTCATTGCCTTTTGAGATCATTTGTGATGCAAGTGATCATGCCGTTAGATATATGCTTGGGCAAAGAAAGGAAAAGAACCTACATGTCATTTACTATGCAAACAAGACCTTGACTGGGGCACAGTTGAATTACATTACTAACAAGAAAGAATTGCTTGCAGTGGTTTTCCCTTGTGAAAAATTTCATTCTTACCTTTTAGATTTAAAGGTTATTATGTTTATAAATCATGTGGCATTGTGTTACCTCTTTGTCAAAAAGAATGCTAAGGCAAGGCTTATCCGATGAATATTTTTACTCCAAGAATTTGATATCGAAATTATAGACAAGAAAGGAGTAGAAAATGTGGTGACAGATCACTTATCAAATCTTGAAAGAGGACATCACTAAGAAGAAGAGGAAATTAAGGAGAGCTTTCCAAATGATGCCCTAATAATGTTAACAAACCCTTTTCTTCATTGGTTTACTAATATTACAAACTACCTTTCAGATGGTATTCTTGTTCCTAATCTATCATAACAATAGAGAAAGTGTTTTTTGTTTCAATGTTCTTGTTATGTATGAGATGAACTTGTACTATATAAGATATGTGTTGACAATTTGATTCACAGGTGTGTACTTGAAGAAGAAATGCATGAAGTTTTGACTCAATGTCATAGCTCACTTTATTCATTACACTATAGAGCAAACAAAACTACTGCCTGTATTTTAAAATGTGGATTCTATTGGCCAAACTTGTTCGAGGATGCTCAAAAGTTTGTATTGTATTGTGATAGGTGTCTAATAGTGGGAAACATAGCAAGAAGGGTTGAGACGCCTCTCTCAAACATTATGGAGGTAGAAGTAATTTATGTGTAAGGAATGAACTTCATGGAATTATTCCCATCCTTTTTATATAACTAGTACATTTTAGTTGGAGATGATTATGTTTCTAGGTGGGTTGAGGCCATAGTCACTTAAACAAATGATGGCAAAGTGGTTCAAAGATTTATCAAGAAGATATTTACTATGATTGGGGTACCTAGAGCTATTATAAGTGATAGAGGAAGTCATTTTTACAATAAGCCATTTGAAGCTCTATTGAAGAGATATGGTGTTTATCATAGAGTGGCTACCCCTTACTATCCTCAAACTAATGGCCAAGTGAAGATGGTGAATAGTAAATTAGAGAGAATTTTGGAGAAGGTAGTGAGCAATTCAAGCAAGGATTGAGCTTTGAAATTGGATGACACCTTATGAGCTTACTGAACAACTTTTAAAACCCTATAAGTACAACTCTGTATAGACTTGTGCATGGTAAGGCTTGCCATGTACCCCTAGAGTTAAAACATAGAGCCTATTAGGCAATTAGGAAATTTAATATGGATTAGAAGCTAGTTGGTGAGAAAAGACCGTTACAACTTGATGAATTAGAGGAACTAAGTTATGATACTTATGAAAAATCTAAATTGTATAAGGAAAGGGTGAAAAAGTGGCATGATGTCCACATTAACAAAGAGTTTAAGAGTAGAGACTTGGTGTTTTTTTTCAATTCAAGAGTTCTATTATTTCCCAAAAATTTTAAGTCAAGATGGATCGACCCTTTTAAGGTGGTTCAAGTGTTCAACCACATAGCTTTGGAGTTAGAGAATAATAAAGATGAAACTTTTAAGGTTAATAGCCATCAGTGAAAGCCATATTTTAGAGGGGAGTTTTCACAAGAAATGAAAGTAATTTCTTTCCTTTCAATCACTCATTCATGATTGAATTGAGAATAGTTAAGCTAATGACCCTAACTTAGTATGTTTGTCTTTCATTCATTTGTCTTAGTTAAATGTTATGTTGAATTTGATTTGATTTGATTGTGTTTAGTTTGGTTTTGATTTGATTTGGTTTCATCATGTTAATTTTGGTATTGATTTGGTTTTGAATTTTCCCTTCAATTTCTTAATGTTTAGGTGCTCACTTATGTACTTCAAAATTGCTTGAAGGTTGGGTATTGATGCTTAGCTAGGAGAAGGATTAAGAGAGCCAGAAGTAAGGCATGCATCTGGACACAAAACCCACGATCATGGGAATTATTACAATTCCCACTATTGTGGGATTGCTACGTTGAGGGGTACTTAAGGCCCCTCACCTCTCCCTCTTCTTTCATTCTTTCACGTTCTCTCTCTCAAAAACACTCCTCCACTCTCCAAATATCTCAAAATCACTCATTTTTTCACCAAATCTTTGTGATTTTTTCAAGTTTTCCATTATTCCACACTAGATTTTATCTCATTGCACAACACTAGCTTAAAAATCACAAGTTTTAGTGTGTTCTTTTCTCTCTCTCTATATATATATATACGTGTCTTACTTCTTTATTGTTATTTTTTTTATATTTCAATCTCAAATGGTTCCAAAGAAGGCAACAACTACCAAACCAAGTGAACAAATACGAATACAAGTTTTCAAGGAAGGTTAACATTACATTGCGGAGAATTTCTGAGCAGCATTTCCCATCTTCTTTGAAGAAGAAGGTAATAGGTTTTGTGACTTTAAGAATAAGGTCTTACTTCCTACTAGATACTTTGATTTTGCATCTTGAATCGTCTAGGATTAAAGGAAAAGATTGAACATTTGGCTGCGAATATTGGTTAGGGTCGTTTTTATTCGTTGTGCCTTTGTGATTTATCCTAAATTGACATTTGAATTCTTCACCACAATTCTTTATAATACCTATATAGACACATTTTGGTTTCATCTAAAAGGTCAAGTCTATAAGTTAGATTATGCAGTGATGCATTCTTTATTTGAATTTTCTAACACCAAATTACTTGACCGCCATGATGAGTTTGACCTGAACTAATTTTGGAAGAAACTTACAAAGTGAATCTCACTTCGATTCTAGGCATGCACCTAACACATTTATTAAAAGTTTCGAGCACTTATTGCTTCACAAGTTCATGTGCTTAACTATTTTTAATAAAATGGAAATTAACAAGTGTTTGACTAAATAACTTTTCTTCTTATGGTATATGGATCGTAAGCTTAAAATTCACACATCCTATAGGATTTTTTTGGTCTATTGTTAGCACAAACAAAGCACTTATTTTAGTATGGGATTCCTTGTCACTACTCTAGCCATGCACTACCATGTGAATATAGATGTATAGATGGTTGATGTATTGATGATCCTGATATCTTTAATGTGCCAAATTTGTGTAGATCTGAGATTTTGGAACACCATTCTATGGTGCTTCAAAATCCATAATCTAGAACTACTTATGAGAACAAGAAAGGAAGAAGTATGTCCACTGCCTAACCATCATCCTTCCAAACACCACTAGATGAAGAAGAGTAACTTTCAGAAGAAGATTTCGATAGGTGGTAACAAGTTCTCTGTGTTATGGAAGCCAACACCAAACAAATTAAGGAGAATAATTGACAAATTGATCATTGAAATTGGAACCTAGATCAAATAAGTGAAAAAACAACAACAATACACCAACAAGAAGTTTCTCAAGTTCTTTCAAATGCAGAACATCCAAGTCTCATCGCCCATGCCTTTACCACCAAATTCCCTATGGGAAGTCTTTTTCCTGATCTCTCTTACTTATTTCGCATTTTTCATTTTATTTTGTTTATTGGTTTGTTTGTTTGTTTGTTTTTGTTGAGTTGTTTGATCAATTGGTGTTTTCCTCTTCATATTAAAGACAATGTACTATCTAAGTATGGGGAGGTAATATTGGCATTGTCATTTGCATATTATTGTTTTTTTCAAGTGTTTTCATGTCATATAGGATGCATGTGTTGTTAGTTTCTGTTTTTAAGCAATGGAATCACACTTAAATCATTGTGGTGCGTATTAGACCATAAACTCTATCATTATAGTTGAAATGAGATTAAATGTGTGCTTGAACTCGAATTAGGCATTTGAGTAGAAGGTGAACCATACTAAATGATTGAAGTAGTTGGTTGTATAAACTTAGGTAGAAATTGATACTTGAGGGATTAGGTAATGGGTGAAAGTATGATGAATTTTTATGTGAACTTATGTGAGGAATTGAGCCTATATGACTCTATTCTAAAGTTATTTTATTACTTGTATGTGTGATACTCCCTTAGATGATTACCTTTAGAACTTACTCTAAATCAGTTTGAATATACTAAATGCTTACTAGAAAGAAATGATTAAGGCTCTCATTCTTTCAAGACTTAACTTAAATGACACACATGTTTCATTGTCCCTTACAACCCCTTTTGGGCCCCAGCATTTATTTCTTAAATTAAACACCTTACATTTAAACCCTAAAACCCAATAATTCTTACACAATCACAAGTATAATGAGTGTTTAATGTTTATATTAAGGGAATTTTTATTTACATTTGTTTTCTGAGATGATTTAGGAGATACTTTCGATTTACATTTGTTTTCTAAGATGATTTGTGAGGTACACTTACTTATGTTATGTAATGTGTATGTTGCTGCTATTTTTTATAATTTTTATAGTGATAAATGAAAAAAAAAGAAGAAAAAAAGAAAAAATCAAATCAAATAAGGCAGCAGTAGTTAGTGATAAGTAGTTAGTGGTATTCTTATGAATGTCTCAGAAATTATATTTAGTTGTCCCTAGATATTTAATGCTTTATACATACTTGTGAAGAATCTCTCAAACCCTTTTTGACTCACCTTAACCCTAACCTCATTACAACCTTAATCAAAAGTCCTTTTGATCTATTTTAGCATGTAGTCTGTATGGAAGAGAATTGGTTAATTTTTAAGCCTATGGTAGTGTGGTCTCTTAGAGAGAGTTTTAAGAGAAACCCTAACCTTTAAACACTTTAGTGAATGAGTTAATACCGTGAGGAAAATCCATCTTAATTTTATGCTCACCTTTGATCGATGGTATCATAAGTTAAGTTTGTTTATGTGTATTGATGAAAGCTAATCATGATATATGTAGTAGTTCGACACTTTAGTTGGCTAAAGTTTAAAAGATTACATGCTCTTAATCTCTTTGAAAATGAAGTGATCCAATGTACGATTGTGTTTGATTTGCTTAAGGACAAGCAAAGGTTCAAGTATGGGGAAGTTGATAATTGTGTTTTAGGCTAGGTGTTCCCAAGTGTTTATCATGTGATTTTTGAATGTTTAGGGTATAATTGATGTGATTAGGACCTAGTTTGTTATTTTTTTTAATGATTTTTGTTTTTGTTTCATGTTTTAAGTGTTTGGTGATGATTTTGGGGCTTGATTTGATCCTTTTGGTGTAGGTGAGGAGTATAAATGCCTTTGAGATTATCTAGCGAACCAAAAAATTTGTTGATAGCTAACTTAACTACGAACCTATTTTACACTAATATCGCAAGTATACGGATCGTAACTTATAGTATAAGCAGATACATCCCATAAGAATTGTATTTAATTAACACTTAATTTAGGTTATACTTTATTTAAGGAACAATTTCAAATGATAAAAACTTGAAAACAAACTCAAATTAAATAAACTAGCAATAAACAAATAAAGGAACAAAGTGCAGAAACTTTGGAATTCAGGAATAAAGATTAAGAATTACTCTATCCCTAATTTGTCTCACTCCTATCTTATTGATTGAATTATGGTTAGCCTAAGATATCCTAATGCTTCAATCACCCTCTCTTAAGGTGTAATCAAATGTTCCTATCCAAATTAGATAGGATTAATCTTGTAATATCTAAATCTACAAAATCAGTCTTATAAATTCATCTAGTTATAAAGTAATCTTATGGGTAATCAATTAATTAGTCAAGATTTCTCTCTAACTAATTAATTAACCTAATAATTGCAAGTATATTGGATACCAATTCTCATTGCACAACCCAATAGAAGATACCTAATTCAATTTCTCAATATTTTGCAAGGTTTAATCATAACAATCATCAAAAGCATCCATTCATCCAAACAATAAGATAAGAGTTTAACAAAATAGTTTAAAAGTAATCCCTATAATATAGTTTAGTCACTCATAATGTTAAACACAACCTCAACTAACATGGAATCCATACAAAAGATAATGAAAGATAAGAGGGAATAAGAACTAAATGATAAAGACAATCTTCTCTTCGTTCTCCTAAGCTGGAAAATGTGCAGATGGGATGTTCTTGGCAAAAAACTGGTAGTTAATCTTGATTCTTCACCTCTTCAAGCCTCTAAACCTTGTTTTTGCATCTTGAGGAAAGATTCTACTAATGTCTATGCCTCCCTAGGGTTTTATTCCCTTATATATGTGAAGACACATTAAAATAATCCAAAATTTTAATCCCGCATGGCCATTATGTCATCAATTCCCACAATTGTAGGAATTCTCATGATTCCTATAATTGTGGGAATTTCTAGCTCTATTTCTCCACTTCTCTTCTCTTCTCTTGGTCCCTAAATTAATTTCAAAGGTAACTATGCTCCACACCTACACCAAAAGGATCAAATCAAGCCCCAAAATCATCACCAAATACTTAGAAAATGAAACACAAACAACAATCATCAAAGAGCAACAAACTAAGTCCTAAAAACATCAATATCCTAAACACACAAAAATCACACAATAAACACTTAGGAAAACCACCTAGCCTAGAACACAATTATCAACTTCCTCACACTTGAACCTTTGCTTATTCTCAAGCAAATCAATCACAACCATGCATTATATCACTTTGTTTTAAAAGAGATTAAGAGCATACAATCTTTCAAACTTTAGCCATCTCAAGTCTCGAGTTACTACACACATCATAATTATCTTTCATTAGTACACATAAATAAAATCAACTTATGATACCATCGATAAAAGGTAAGTATAAAATCAAGATGAATGTTTTCTCACGGTATTCACTTATTTCACTAAAGTGTTTAAAGGTTAGTGTTTTACTCAAAACTCTCTTTAGGAGACCACACTACCATAGGCTTGCAAATTCATCAAATCTCTTCGGCACAGATTAGATGCTAAAATAAATCAAAAGGACTTCTGATTAAGGTTATAATGGGATTAAGGTTAAGTTGAATCAAAAAGGGTTTGAGGGGTTCTTCACAAGTGTTCATAAAGAACTAAGTATCTAGGGACAACTAAACATATTTCTGAGGCATTCATAGGAATATCACTAACTACTGCTGTCTTATTTGATTTGATTTTTTTATCTTTTTATTTTTTTCATTCATCATTAAAAAAATAATGAAACAATAGCAACAACATATATATTACATAACACGAGTAAGTATACCTCCCAAATCATCTAAAAAAACAATTGTAAATCAAAAATCCCCTAATATAGACATTAAACACTCACTTAGCAGACTTGTGATTGGGTAAGGCTTATTGGGTTTTAAGGTTTAAATATAAGGTGTTTAATTTAAGAAACAAAGGTTGAGGCTTAAAAGGAGTTACAAAGGGCAATGAAATAGGTGGGTCATTTTCGTTTAGCATACATCTAGTAAATTCAAACTAGTTTAGAGGAAGTTTTGAAAGTAATCACCTAGAAGAGTGTCACACATATAAAGAAATGAAATGACATTGGAATAGATTCATATAGACTCAATACAGAGGTTCACTTAAAAATCCACCATACTTTCACACATTACCTAATCACTCAAGTATGAATTTTTACCTAAGTTTAGGCAACCAACTACTTTAGTTACTCAGAATAATTTACCTTTTACTTAAATGGCCTAGTGTGAGTTCAAGCACACACTTAATCACATTCTAACTATAATAATAGAGTTTTGGTATAATACTCATCATAATGATTCAAGTGTGGTTTTGATAGGTCAAATTGATATAGTTTTCATGGTTAATTTGTTGAATTATGACCCCTAATTAAGTGTTTAATTGCTCAATTAATGTCTTAATATGTTTTATTTCCATAATGGAGCTTAATGATGAAGATTGGATCAAAAACTTGAAGAACGC
>JAOXYD010162550.1:0-10237 GCA_028565735.1 Pinacopodium congolense | reverse complement strand
TCCATTTTAATGGCCCCCTATTCTTCAGCCAACTGCACCCTGCCATGGTGTTGTTCATGAGTAAAATAAAGAGGATTTCTTCATGTTTTTTTATCCAATCTTCATCATTAAGCTCTATTATGCAAATTAAACGTAATAACACATAAATTTAACATTTAACCATTGAATTAGGGGTCATAATTCAACAAATTAACCATTAAAACTATATCAATTTGACCCCTAACAATGTTCAATTCAAGTGTAGGGGGAATGAGTTAGTTTTAATGTTGAGAGGGACACACTTGGATTATTGCATGTCTTTTTATAGCTAACTTAGTCATTTTGTTTGAAAATCATGCGAAGCTTGGTTAAATGTTAGCTGGTATATCTTAATGTGATGAATGTGATTGGTATGATTGGTATGGACTAATTCTTGTTTGACCATGGATTTTCTAAATTTTGGTTATGGATATATGGTGGAATTGATTCCTTTTGCTTAATCCTATATTGATATAGAAAGTCCAAAGGATGTGCATGTGAATTTGAAATAGAACTTAACATATTCGTAATATGAATTTGATTATGTGAGTGAATTTGGAAGTCTATCCAACTGTTTCTGAATATTGAGGATCGATGACATTTGGTTTATATCATGACTTTGGAAAATGGATACTTGATGATCAATATGATGTTTTATATGTAGAATGCATCTTGTTGAGAGAGGAATAATAGAGAAGAAAGCTAAGAAAAAAGAATAAAAGAATAAAAGAAAAAGAAAAAAATGAGAGAAAAGAAAGAAAAGAAAAGCGAAAGAAAAAGAGAGAGTTAGTTAGGCAATTTTTCATTTCGCTAGCTTCTTACCGCATCAGATCGAAATCCATTAGTAGAATAAAAACAAGTTGGTGAAAGGTGGCTTGGTTGAATAACTTGGAGCGTTCATGATAAGGTGTTAACTTTCGTGTTACAAGACTAAGTGACCTCCAACCAAGAAATTGCTCATTTATGTTTGAGTGCTTTTGTGCTTATTTGTATTCATTTTATATATGAGATGGATTATTGCGAATTAGGTTGAAATTTGAAGAAGGCATGATGATAACCAAGAAGAATTGTGATTCAATATAAATGATTGGTTAAATAGTACTTTTGAAGGATCTTTCATGATTAAATGAGTGACTCAATGATTTGAACTTAATGTTCCATCTATGACTAGTTTGAGTG
This sequence comes from Pinacopodium congolense, assembly GCA_028565735.1. Taxonomy (NCBI): domain Eukaryota; kingdom Viridiplantae; phylum Streptophyta; class Magnoliopsida; order Malpighiales; family Erythroxylaceae; genus Pinacopodium; species Pinacopodium congolense. Next base: position 9,040 of record JAOXYD010162550.1, on the reverse strand, counting down.
AAGATCTTAGTGAATTTCTTAATATTTAGTATTAGGCTTAAGGAGTTGAATTTGCTGTGTATAATGACCACATAAATTTAAACATTAGCACACATCCCTCATAGATGTGATGATAAAGTTTGCCAAAGGTAATCCCCTAACAACTCCCAAACCATGGAACATCTTGTATAGGATGTAAATATCACTAAGTTTTACTTCATTTAATCCACTCATTCTCGGGACTACATTAGCATTTAGAAGTGCTATAATCATGCATTCCCAAAGTCGTTTCGTGGGGATTTCTTAACTAGACCTAAGTCAGTAGAAGAAAAATTAACATATGATGAAATAGAATCTCCATGAATTCAAACATGAGCCTTAATGTAGGCGTCCCTTTCATATGAAACATGCAAAATTTTAGAAAGGAAGGCACGAGTGAGATGAATTTGAGTACCTCTCATAAAGCTTCAGATTTTAATGGTATTTCATGAAGAATTCAGGAACCAAGTCAAGATAGAAAGACCTAGCAAAAGTAATGACTGAATCCCAACCTAATGCATAGAAGACACTTGAAGTGTCAAACTAATGCTTAGAAGACACTTGATGATACATTCATTGGTTTGATAAGAGCATAACTAATTTGAATTCTCTCTTATAGTGAATCGAGCAAGATCAAAATCTAGTCCTTTATGGGATGGTAAACAAAAAGTAGTGTTTGGAATCACTTGAGTAAAAGCTATTTAATAAATACAATAAAAAAGTCAAAAAATACGAAGAAAATTAGAAAATTCTTCCAGCAAATTTCAAGAGAATATTCCATTTATGAAAAAATTATTAAAATTTCAACGACATATTTGGATTGCAAAATTGATATTATTAGAAAGATAATGAAATTTCCAACATAATGATACCAAAATCTAAGAAAATAGAAGCCTAAAACTCAAGAACAATGCAAAAGATTACCTTCAGCTATAAATAGTGAAAATTGAAGCATTTAATGGGATTTTGGGGTAGTTTAAGTGAGTTTTTGGATGATTTATTCGTATAGTCTTGTAGAGAATGAAAAATTCGACAAATTGGCATAAAAAACACATGATTTGGCTGAAAAATGAGTAAGGTATGTTAAAATAATGGATGTTGCAATTTTGGTTTTGATGATTAAGAAACATGTTTACTTACTAATTTTTAAGTTTATTGTGTGAAATTCAAACATAGGTTCATTTTATGGATGTTTTAATATGCAAAGCTTAAAGCTTGAAGGCAAAATTGAAGTCAATGGAAGAACAAAGAATGTCAAAGTTTAAAGACCTTAGTTAGGTTGCTTTGAACTTATTTGTAAGTGTTTACTTGATGTTCAATTGATCTAAGGGCTCAAAATTATCATGCATTGTATATGGTTTTATAAATTTCAATAAAATTTTCATCATATAGGTTAATTCATTTATTTGGATTTTTTGAATATTTTGATGAGTTAATTAGACTAACATTGTGTTTTAAAACTTGCTTAAAGCATTGATTAATATTAGGAATTTGTTTAGAAATGTTCAGATTTGATTTGGATCATGTTTCATATTTTCTGGACCTTAAACAGTGGGTCACAAGGATCTAAATGGCACTATATATATGGTGTTGTGTTTACCCTTGTTTTCCAGCGAGTTAAATGGCGAGTGGTTGAGGCTTTAATAGTGATGTTTAACCTCTCTAGGAACTGTCATTTAGGTCCCTGACTATAACGACTAGTTTCATCTTTCATTTTTAACAACTTTTTATCTCTCAAATGGCTAGTTTTGCACCCTAATGACTTTAAACCCTTCCTAAACCTTTATATGCCTCTTCGAAACATTTCCTTCACTTCTTTATGATCCTTATTCAATATGCTATTTCATTTCTTTAATTTATTCATGAGCTGGTGAATTTGATGATTTCAATTTGTTTAAGTGTTCTAGTATTTGTTTGATCTCAATTTAGATTTTTTAGAGGGATTATTTTGCTAGATTGAAGCCTGAACTCGTATATATATCAAAACAACTTTTAATTTTCTATTCTTGCTTTAATCTTAATTTCAATAATCTTAATATATTTCTAAAAGTGTGAAATTGTTATTTTATATTTACTGAAGGTGTCTAGAGTGTGTTTAAACTTTGTTTCGAATTTCTAGAAGCCTATTTTGATCTTTTGAGAATAACTTTTCAAACACTCCAAAGCCTATTCTTACTTCGATCATGAGGTTGACTGCTGAAGTCAGTTTTTGGGTGTTTATTTTTGTTACTAAAAGTTAGTTTAAGATTAAAAAATTATTATTGTTCAATTTCGTGCACTATTAAGTTGTTATATTGGAAAATTAAGGGTTAATTAGTTGTAAACATCATAATTGTCCAAGTTTAAGTGTTCTCACTTTATTTCATATGTTTTAGTGTTTAAATTCAAAATAATTGCTTCCAAATTGTTATGTCTTGATTGTTTACATCCTTAAGAGTTTTATTGGCTATTCAAGTGATGATGTTCTAGAGCATTATTTGAGTAATTGGAAAAAAGTATATTCACATATCTATAAGCTATCCAGTTTTGATGTTTGGCTTTATTTCTTAAATTTCCATCATATATTCAAGTTTTTTATGATCATAATCTACCGTATAAAATTTTTTTGAGTATTCAAATGGATTTTAGTTTCATCGTATCATTTATTGAATACATAAAACCCTTATTTTAATTTTGTTTTAAGTGAAACACCTTATTAAGTGTGTTTGGTTACTTGTAAAGGGGGATTATTGAACTTGTTAAATTCTTTATTTAATTGTTGTTGTTAAAGGCTCCTCTTTGTCATATAAGGATTGTCAAAAGATTACTCTCCACCTTCAACAAGAAAAATTATGTCTTGTAAGGGTCACCCTTGAGCTTGGAAAAATATTGTACTTGTATTGGTTAGTTAGTTAAATGTCCAACAAGTAGTTTGCGAGTAGATTAGGCAATTTTTAGGGATTGCTAAAGCACTATAAGTTTTGGCATTCCTTCTCTCCCTTATCTCTCTATTTATTTCTTGATTTTGTGGTTTGCCCATTAGTTTGATCTTTATCTTTTGGCATTTTAATTTCCATATTATTTTAGGTTGAATATAGGTTTAGTGATTGCATTTTGTTTGGATTGAGTTAGGTGGCTAGTTTAAGGGTTTTAAAAAGTTTTTAATTTCTTAATTCACCCCCTCTTAAGTGCCTTTAGGGTTTACAAGATATGATGATTTTAGAGAAAAATGGGTGAGAGGGAAGTGGGAGAAGGTTGAAGAGGAGTCTACAAATTTTGTGAAAAATGTTGGCATTTTAATGCTATCTACGAAGCTATATAGTGGTCTCTAGGGAGTAATATGGTAGTTAGAGCATACCATATTAGGTTATAGTATTGCTTTCTGACTAGCAAACTAATACACGGGTCAAAGAGAACTATACAGGGGTTAAACTACACCACTATTTGACCCTTGTATAACTACTGTTGACTTCTTTTCTTATGAATTTCAACCCTTAACTTTCATCAAATTCCTCCCAAACCTTGTTTTAACAAAATTAAATATATTTTTCATTAAATTGCTCTAGAATTAAGATTTTAAACACTCAAAAATTAATTAAATCACATTAAAAACAAGGGAAATGCTAAGAAAATTCACACCAAACCTAAATAAAACACACTTAAAAAAACTTCATACATTAAAATTAAATCCTACAACAAAAAATAAAATAAAACACACACAATGAACTAGTTAATAAGGATAATTCATACTTTATCGAGGATTAAATAATGAAAGAATTTCAGTAGACTCTTTAGCTGAATGAGGCACATACAAGTTTACTCTTTGCCCATTAACTTTGAAAGTTGAGTGACCATTGGTTACTCTAATTATTGTAATGGAAAAAATTTGGTCACATTATAAGGTTCTATCCATCTCGATCTCAGCTTAACTAGGAACAAGTTCAATCGTGAATTGTAAACCAAGACCTTGTTACCAACCTTAATTTCCCCAGATCTTAAGCCTGCAAGAATTTTACTTTCTCTTTATACAATTTAGAGTTTCCATAAGCTTCAAGGTGAAATTCATCTAACTCATTCATTTATAAAAGTCTTTCTTCACCCATTTTCCTTGAATCAAAATTCAAAAAATTGACAGCCCAATATGCATGATGCTCTAACTCAATAAATAAATGACAAGCCTTTCCATAAACCAACTTGTATAGAGACATTCTTATGGTTAACTTGAAAGTAGTATGATAAGCCTCTAAAGCATCATCAAACTTCAACGACCAATCCTTTCTCGAAGCTAACAATATTTTCCAAAATTCTCTTAATTTCTCAATTTGAAATTTCAACTTGACTGCTAGTGAGGATGATAAGGTGTAACAACCTTATAAGGGACACCATATTTAGTAAAAAAGGACTAAAATTGTTTATTGAAAAAGTGCATTTCCCCATAACTTATAATTACTTTTGGTGTCCTAAATCTTGTAAAAATGTTCTTCTTCATGAAACGAACTACACCTCTTTCATCATTAGTTGGAAGCACAGCTGTGTTAACCCATTTACTCACATAATCTATAGCTTTTAAGATATACTAGTGATAAAGGTCAAATTGATTGAGTTTTTATTGTGTATTTATCGAATTATGACCCATAATTCAGTGATTAAATGTCTAATTAATGTTTTATAATGTTTAAGTTTTCATAGTTAGAGATTAAAAGAAGATTGGAGTAAGAAGAGTTAATTTGTCATATTTCAAGATCGATACGTGGGTCTGGTTAGAACCTTGTATTGCTCCCAAAAACTCCCGTATAGCAACGATGATTTAGGACCAATAAGGCATTGTATTGCTTTGAGTCAACCCATTATATTAAAGGTTAGACAAACATATCCACCTCAAATCTCCATAATTACAGCTTAGGTGTGTTTTCTATCAATGCAGTTTTCTTCTATTACCAAATGGGAGGCTAATAAATCTGAAAAATGCCAAGAAAACATAAAAACACACATTCAATTAGGAGAATAAGATTTGTGTTTAAGAGAGAGGCTCTTACTTCTCTCTTCATTTTCCCTAAGTAGTTCATATGATTCAAACAATTTTGGTTTAAATTTATTATTGTTTTATGAGTTTCTGAACATTTGACCTTGTCGTTAAGACTTCATTATTTTGAGTTTATGGACCACATTTCTGGATTATGCAGATTTAGAGCTGTGTTGGATTCTAGAATCAAGTTGGGAGATCAAGACATGTAGTGACCCGATTTCTATATATATATAGGAATATACTATTAGAGAGTCATTTTACATGCATAATTGTGAATTGCATTTCATATACATTCTTAAATTATGATTTGAAATAATGGTAAAGGTGTTAGATGCATTCAATTGATCCTTTTCAGGTATAGGTTATTTTAATGTGATTATCGTGAAAATGTGAATTTATTTGTGTCTTGACTTATGAATTTGTTATTTGGAATGATTAAAGCGATGAAAATTGAGGGATTAGTGTGGTGATATATGTTTTAGGAAATGGGAAATGGTGAATTGATGAATTATAAGTTGTTGTATGGAGGGGTTTGTAATTTAGACGTCGTTGGAGTCAAAATTTGATTTCAGGACTGAAATCTAATCTAATTTTTCAACCCATTTTCTGTCCTAAAAGAATGAAAATTTTGTTCAGTTGGCAAAACAAACTATGAGTTCTACGCTCAAAATCGCAAGTATATGGATCATACTTGTAGTAAAGAATGGATATCGATCCCAAAAGGATTGTATCTAGACACCCTATTAATTTAGTTTATACTTTGTTCAAGAAATCAATTTAAACAAATTAAATAAAATAAATAAATCAGTCGCAGAAAAATTTAGAGGCAGGAGCGAGCAACACAACCAATCGTAAACACAACAAAGGAAAATTAGGAGAAAATCAAGATTTAAGAATAGGATTTGTCGTCATCCTTATTTATTTCCCTTTGGTTAATTAATCTAATTTATATTTGGCCCAAGATTTCCTACTATCTTAGCTACACTCTCTCAAGATGCAACTAAATGTCACCAATTAGGATTAACTTTGGGATCTCTCAACATGCAAAGCCTTTACTAAGGGCCTATTTGAGAAGGTTGTGGTTTTTGAATTTGGTTTTCAGATTTTCTAAACACAAAAATCAATAAAGAACATCAGAGAAATTGAAAAAAAACACACTAATATAGCACAAAAATCAAAATAGACAACACAAAAATCTATAAAAATACACAAAACCCAATACAAAAATATAACATCCACATCCAAAAGTTCAATCAAACGGCCCCTAAACATTTAACTAGATGTGAAGCTATCTTATAGACAGTCTATCAATTTATTGAAATCTCTTCCTAATAAATTAATATCTTGTTGTCTATAGGTTTATTAAATGCAAACTTTCGTTGTACATCTAATACAAATTACCCAATTCAATCTTTCGATTTGTTGTAGGGATTATGCACAATAAACAACACAAATATTTATAAAAATTAAATTAGTAACCAAAGGGTCCCAAATAATTCAAACAACAAATCCTAAAAATATTTTAGTCACACATAATCATAAAAATAAATCCTATCAAGTTCATATTCATAAAAATGAAAAATATCATAAAATAAAAGAAAAAATAAAATAAAATAAAATAAAGATAAATTTGAAAGTAAAAAAATATAAAACTTAATGAACTTCAAACTTGTGTGGTGTTTGGAGCTTGTATGAAACTCTTCTTTCTTCTCTCTTTCTCCCTTGCTGTCCTCTCTTCACTCTCTGTCCGAATCCCCTGTCGTTGCCGCCTCTCCTTCAGGTCTTATGTTTTCTTTTTGCGCCTCCTTGCTCTTTTCTGTCTGAAGAGCTCATGTTTTTCCCATTGTTGTCTTATTTCTTCTTAGGTCTTCTTCATTTCTGCTGGGCTGGAGCTGGGAGAAGACATGCTACTGGGTCTGGCTTGGAAGGAGGAGTTGCTACTTGGTCCGCTGGGGAGGCTTGGACGACTTGGTGTCTAGTTGATGGGTTGGTCTTGGAGCTAGAGGAGGTGTAGCGGGCTCTCTCCATCATCAATGTATTGGTCCAGCAGCTTGGAGACACGTAGGAAGCAGCCCTTCGGACTTGGTCTTGGATGGTCCACACGTTAGTATAGCTTGGGTCTTGGAATAAAAAACTTAAGCTTTCCTAAATGGACGTATGGACATGTATATAAGTTGAGGGTTGTCCCCTAAACTCTCGTCAATAACACTTACACAAGAATTAATCATGTAAAGCATTAAAATCTGGCCTCGTAAAACATGAAATTCCAAGTTGCTAAAGGATCTTCTTTATTCACTTGCTCTCTCGAATGGTCTCTCTTGAAGAAGTTGAAAACTCAAGTTTTTTATACTGATGATCTATAAAATACAACCCAATTAATAAAACCTAAACTAAATGCATTAAAATAGAAATTCCATCACACAAAATTAAAAAAGCTAAAATTAAACAATTTAAAAACTAAGAAAATGCATAACTATCAAATACCAATCATAAACTAATAAAAAACATAAAAATAAATGGAAAACCCATAAGATAAATCACCACACAACCTAGTAATTGATAAAGAAAGACCTAAAACAATAAAAGCAAATAACTAAAATAAAGGTTGGAAATTGAGAATAAAACAATCTGTTAAAATATATTCAAGAACCTAAACATTATCCTAGAGATTCAAGTTCAAAATTCATTAAATATTCAATCTATATGTATTGGAAGATTAAAAAACAAAAACACAACTTAAAATATCATTCAAAAACTGAAAATAAAGCTAAAAACTACATAAAACACTGAACTAAACTATTGGAAATCAAAATAGATCAAAACCCAACTACAATACCTTAAGAATATGAATAGATGCTACGAAAACAAGGTGAAGACTTAGGAAATTAGCTATGACTACTCTCTTTTACATTTTTAAGCTCCTTATACATATTTGAGATGCCTGTTAGGGCTTTGGGGCTATTTTGGGAGAAATATGGTCAAATTTACCCTTAAAAATCCCAAAAATGATGTTGTTTTACAAATTCCATTTTAAGTCCGATAAATTGGTAACTTCTACCCCTCTTCACCTTTTCTACTCTAACTCCTTCTATACACCTCCAATAGCCATTAAATTGGGTAAGTAGATTCTTCACATGACGTTATTCCACCCCATAAAATTTTAGAATGATCTAAACTCTAAACATTCATCTAATGCATCACTAAAATCACATGCTCTAAATCTAATGTTCAACTAATCTTGTCTTGTTCTTTTCTTTGTGCACTCTTCATGGCTTGTCATAGGGCCTTGAAACTTGGTGTGAAACTCATAACATGATACTCTAAGTCCTTAAAATAGTTCCACACCTCTTCTTGTTCTAAAGGTTCCTCAAAATGGTCACCATATGATTTATCTTCCCAGCACCCACTATTAGTGGATTGTTCTAGCATAGTGAAATTGCTTCCATTGCATCTTTAAGTTCGTTTTTCTTCCAAAACTTGATGCCTTGACTTAGAATACGTGTCAAGAGATTAACCCTATCATTCAAAACATCATAACAAACCAAAAATAGGGAAGAGTTCAACTGAAATGACCTACCAAAACTTAACAAAGACCATCCTTATCACTAGGTCTTGGTGGTCATTTTGATACATAAAAATAGTTTGATGGTTTATGGAATGAAAAGATAGAAGAAAAGCATTAATGCAGTGGATTCCATGCCCTATCTCATAAGCTATGGCACAAGCCATACAAATTTCCTGGAGAAACATTGATTGTGGTTGGCCACATACAAAATTAGCTCAAATTAATCTATCTTTTCATGCACAATTTAACAATTTAATTCGAGACCAACATTCGGCATGTGTACAGGTCAAAGTAAGTAATAAAGTGGAGTATATTTAAGATTCCGAGTATCGATCCCACGAGGAAGATTATAAGATGTAAGTACTAAGTCAATCAGATTACAATTATCTAGAGAACACTTAGCTTTATGATTTAAGAAATAAATTACTAAAATCTACTCTAAAAGATCCTAG
>JAOXYD010162539.1:0-10238 GCA_028565735.1 Pinacopodium congolense | reverse complement strand
TTTTTCCTTTATTGTTCTTAATTTTTCAGCTTTTATTTTCTTTTAATTAATTATGTTTAGTGTTTATTTAATTTTTTCTTAATTTAATTATGTTTAGCTACTTTAATTTTGGGTTGGAGGATATTAATGGAATTTTAGCTTAATAATTATGAGAATTGATTATGAATCATATTCAAAGATTAAAACACCCGAACCTTTAAACATTCACACTAACTAAGAACAAGATATAGAAAAAGGTAAATACCAATAATAAATCACTAAAATAACTGTAAATGAAGCTTAACATAATCTAAACACTAAAATAAATAAACTAAACACAAAACAATAACAAAACCCAAGTTAAAACCCTAAGAACATGAAGATATTCTAAGGGAAAAAAGATGAAAACTAAAAAAAATGGCTATGGCTAGTAGAGAATCTATTTATGCTCTTCAAGACCCTTTTTATACCCTTTCTAATTAGGGTAAAGCTGAGGATGAGTGAAGGATCTCTTTGCCCTTTTTATTTATTTATTTATTTATTTTGACAGTATGCTTAATGACAGTCTACTTATCCCTCAATGTTGTTCTCAACAATGGTTTGTTGAACCACTATTAAAGGGCTTAGGTTGCATTCTTTAACAATAGTCTATTTGAACCATCGTTAATCAGCTGCAACCCATCGTTGATGGTCTAGATTGACAACCCTTACTTTATTTTTTCTCCAATTCTTTGTCAAACTTGGCGTTTTGGTACAAAACATATGTCAAAAGATAAAACTTATCATTCATCACATAATGACACAATTTGAGTACTTTGATACCAAAAATAGAGATGAATTCTTATGAAATCACATGCTAAAATACATTATAATACATCTCTATCAGTTGTCACTATACTATTATCTCAAAATGGATATGATCAATATATAGATGGATATGATATAAGATAAATAGGTGATTGATTTTAGTGCAAGTAAGAAATTATTAGTTTGTATTCTTATAGCCAATTGGTTTATTATAATTACATGTATGATATTGTAAATTTATTTAATAAATAAATTCTTTATCTTCATGTATTTTTATGTTATTTATATTTAGTAATAAAAATAAAATAATTGAAATAATTAATACAAAATTAAAAATTATGATGATATCATAATTATGAAATTCAAATTATATTTTTGTATTATTCTTAAATTATTTCTAATTATAGTTTCATTAAAATATGGTATTGATGGAATGAATAAGATTAGCATGAATTACTTATGAAGAATATAATTGATCTCATATATTAAATTGTAGAGATATTTAAAAAATGTCCAAATACTTATTAGTAAATAAATTCACTAAACTGACCCGATTATGAGAATTTCAAAAGGAATATTTCTTGTGTGTTTATGGATTATTTCATGATAATGGTTGTATAATTAATTCTTAGACTTGATATCACTAATATTATTTCATATATGAACTAATATTTTTTTATACTACTTATAACATGTCCTATGGAATAATTCAAATCGATAGTAATTGAATGTAATATAAACTGTATAGAGATAGTTGGTAAATCAATAAAAAATTTGTCATCCTAAAATAATTAGGGAAAATGTTCTGTTGTTTTTGATTAATAATGATTTAAGAATTCTCTAAATAGAGTAACTTAAATTTTGAAATATTATTTTCAAATATCAAATATAAATTATTTATTAATTATTAAGAACAAAGATGATTGACTTATTTAAATGAGACATCAATTATGTAATCTATTTCAATTAGTAGATGGGAAGGATTAAATTATGCATTATGACATGCATAGATAAGTTATGTCAAATTACCTTAAACATTCCTAATATTTAGATGGTTATAACATATTGTTAAACATCAATTTTGATCTATAATTATAAATAGTTTAATTAGAGAATTAAAAATGAATTGAAATGAATCTTAATTTATGTATTCTAATTATAAATTATGATTATAATTTATAATAATTATCAAATATAAGGAGTCTAATCGATCACATATAAAAGTCTTCTAAAAAAACAAAAATTAATTAAGTTAAACTTAACTGTAAAATTTAAAAAAATTTTAAGGATTAAATATGTAATATTTAATTTTATTAAGATTAAATTATAATTATAATTAAAGTTTAACTTTAATTGTAATTTCTATTTCATTTTAATATTTAAAAAGGTATTTTTAGATATATAAAGAAAAATAGCTTCTTTTTGAAGAGTTCTTTAAAATTTTCCCTTAGTTGAATATTCAGATATCGATAGAAGTTTAATGATTGAACAACTTTTGGTCGATAGAATTATGAGGAAGAAAAGATTTTACAACAAAAAAAAAGTAAATCAAATTTATTTAAATTTTGTTAATTTTTCTATTTTTATTTCAAGTTAAATTTATTAAATTGATTCATTAAAAAATTTTAAAATTAATTTCACTTTGCCATCATTCGATTATGATAAATGTCTAATAGTTGTTGAATGATGGCAGTCAAAATAAACTTCACTACCAACCGGAATCAAATTTCCTCCTTAATGCAAAGCCTACTTCAGTTTGTACAGCAATTTAGCAGTGTAACAACCACACACACCTGCGTCACATCTTGTAATCCACATTGGATCTTGTCTCACTAATCTATATAGTTAATGGGAAAACCTTCGGAGTCCGGACTTCGTAGCTCGGATAGCCATGCCCATGTAACATCGTTAAAAATTCTGGATAAATTTTATGGTTTTTGACTGATGTGTTTAATTGTGTTAGGAGATAAAATTGGAAAATTATACTGAAAGTAGAATTGGATACTACCAGCCCGAACTTATTCCCCCCATTTGATGCTTGTGAACTTTGTGTCCCTAGAAGAATCAATGTGGTGTGATTATTAGGGGTTTTGTTTTGCAGGCACACCCATAGCCAGAGAGTGCATGAACGTCATAGTGAGAAAATGAAGCATTTGTACTGCAGCGAATCATTTCTATGAAAACAAATGCAATAGTGAGAGAAAGAGGTACGGCTTCCTGTAATACTATTTCCTCGTGATTGTGAGATTACAAGCCCTAAGATACTTGGCAACGACTATCGACATCTTACTTTGTAGTGATTGCAAAATCATTGGCAATATGTTAAGAGCTCTTTTGTCTGCCACTCATCTTCTTATGTTGAACCAATCGATTAATTGATTGCTTTGTGGGTTTTATACGCAAGACTTTCAATATGTTACCAAAGCAGCAAGGATGCAAAGTGCTCTTTTTTTCACATTCTATTCAATTTTGATTTGATTATTTATTTTACAAAATTTGGAATTTAACCCACTTCTTGGTGAGGATTCATGAACCAATAAATATCCTTTTCTATCTTTTGATTACCTACCTCTTAAATGTTTTTAATTTTAAGGAAGGCTTTTTATGTTTAGCCTGATGTCTTAATAAGATACTACGAGGCAGTACCATAACAAAAGATGAGTGAATGGCATCCTCTAAGTTTGTCCAATTTCTGATTTTTTTTCTTGATGTTGGTTAATTGGGACTTTCCTTATTTATCTTGTTTAGTTTTCATACAAAATGCTTGTTACTTAGACTTTGAAGCTTCATTTCTCTGTTCCTCCATTCATGATGTATCTATAATCTTTTCCATTCTTCTTTTATACAATCAGTTTGAGTAAAAGAATGGCAACTACCTGCTTCTAATTGCATTAAATTGTATTAACGATGGAGGCACGGTAGCCATAGTCAATTTTCAACAGTTAGGCAGCAACATGAGACAACCAGTGGTAGTCCATGATACAAGAACATCATCATCAGATAAAAGAATAAAGAAGGAAATCATGTATTCTAGGAGGAGAGAAATATGGGATTTAATGGGAGTTGATTTGGTGCTACCAGAGTTGGGGCATTGGCTATCTGAGTTTGAAGAGCACAAAACACTTGCTATACAGCCCACACGGTGGTGGGTATGAGGGATGTTATCTTACCAGACTCAAACATTAGGGATACTACTTTCCTAACCTTACTACTCATAACCTTGGTGATATCCTGAGAACACCCTCACCAAAGTTCATCTCGTTTGCCTAGTATGTATGTTCACTTTTTGCTTAATGTAGGTCACTTACATTCTATTACTTACCACTTAATTAAAGAAACAATATGTACTACAAAAAAGTAATTCAGACATGCAAGTGAGTAGATATAGATTCGTACATAAAACTTTTATGAGGCGTACTCTAGGCTCATATAGGAAAACAGCCCATCACCAGGTGGTATTATCCCTCGGAAGTTGGTTATAGACTTGCCGCAATACCTCCAAATGCCAAAGGACTAGATGTCTAGATTATTGAATCCAAGGTAAAGTTGTCATCTTTGTATACGAATGTAAAATCAATGTTCACACCTCATATGAACAGAAGCTTTGATAATTTTTCTAAATTATCACTCTATGTTATAAATAATAAAGGTTCTTTTTAAGGCTGAACTCCAGTTCCTTGCTTTGCTTCCATCTCTCCGCTCTAAAGCCAGGGTCATTACTGAATGTGGAAACCGGTAACATTTCCCAATTTTATTATATATTTCCCTCTTATATTATTGCTTTATTCATCATTCATATTACTTTCAGAGATACTCAAGATCATGAACAATTCAATGCTAATGAGCAGGTTAGTTAGTTGTAGGTTGTTTATATTCATCTTAGCAATAGCAAAATGAAAGGCAAAAAAAAATCCCTTTTGGTTTCTTTATAAGAGGACTTCCATTGTGAGTCACTTGTATGATGATTTCTCAGGTATAGATCATAGCTATGAAGGACTATTTTAGTAGAAACCAAAACAAGCAATCATTATCTCACGATTAGGGTGAATGTCTTACAAGCAATAGAGCTAGATTCGATTCCTAACAAACACATAAGCAACATTTTGATTCTAAGCTTGTGTAGCAATAAAACATGAAATTTGTTTATGTCTACTCCTTTTTACAACCAATAAAATAAAGAGTTCTTTAAACATATGTTATATTTTGAAGGAAAAGCTTTTTATATGCCTATAATTTACTAATTAAACTGTCTTAAATTGTTTACGAGTGTAGAAGATTAAAAAAAATCTTTCTTTCAGTATTAAGATTCAAGAATGTATGCCTTCCCTAAAAAAGAATTATTAGTTTTGAATTTCCAAGTGTAGAAATGGAGTTAAAGCTATGAAACATTTTCTTAAGAGATCAAGCATGTAGCACACCTTGATTGGTGAATACACATTTGATTTGGTTTTTTTGCTTGCGTAAATTGTTTACAGGAGTCAGTGTTACAATAATAGTCTATTGAAAAGCTAGTTACTAAAATAAGTTTATGTTATTATGATGATTAGAATAAATAATAGGTAACTCCAATCTCTGCACTATTTGAGAATTATGAGAAGGTTTGGCTTGTTAGATTTTGAGAATTATGAGAAGGTTTGCCTTCTCGAATTTAGATAGAGCTCTTTGTACCTTTATGGTTCCTTTCAATTGTATCTCTAAAGCCAATTGTGTATCCTTGTATTCACTTGAGAAGACGTATACTCTGCTTCAAGTTAATAAGCACAATTCATGATCCATGTCTATCTGTCTCTCTTTCGCGCACACATATACATTAAATATCTTGTTTTTTCTCTATCTTATGATGACTAAGTAATTGGTAAAGAGTCATGTTTCTTATTTATTACTTATCCTGAATGAACTTTTCTACCCACCAATCCAATTGAAGCTTTATTAAACTATCTAGTGAAGTGTCTCTGATTTTCTTTCTCATATGTGAAGACTTTATTTATTTTCTGAAAAGGTGTTGATCCATCTATTAGGCCTAAAGTTTAGGAATTTTTTTCATGGTTGTTATAAACTAAGTAGCACTACTGGATATCGAAGGCAATTGAGGATAGCCCGAAGGTCTAGAAGTTTAGACTTGTTTAGCATTACTTTTAATTATTATTCCCTTTATGATGTTGTGTTATTTTACTTCATATTCTGAAATAAAAGTAATTGAATCATTTAGTTATTTTGATGAAGTTTTATAATGCTATTTTGTTTTATTGGAATATAAGATGCACTTGGTTCACTACCTTATTTATATTGTCCAGCATTCAGTTCATTCTTTTTGGCTTTATGCATCTTGTGCCAAAACATGTAGACGATTGGTAAAATTAGAAAAGTAAAAAAAAATTGGCATCATTACATGGTAGAAAATTAGACTCCTATAAGAATTTAGCATTTCTTTTATCTATTTATGTTCTCTTCTTGAAGAAGAAATTTTGGAATATGTACTGCTTTTTTTCTATTGGAGATTTTGTTATCTCTTTTTGATAAAATTAGGTAACAATTTGGAAAGTTTCATCCAGCTAGATATAGAAGTGTTGGGCATAAAAACAATTTTAGTATTATTTTTTTCATCTCACTAAGGGTTTGACCTAGTCTTCTACTGAGATTGTTGGAGTGTGGCTGCTAAAAATAGGGGGGAAAAACCTTTGCTAGGGTTGAAAGTGAAGATAACGGCTTTGATAGGAAATTTTACTTTTGTATTCTTTCCATTCTTTGTCGACTTACCTTTTTTCTCATTTAAATTTATACTGAGGTCTAACAAATGACTTATTTACTTGTAATAGTTATACAGAGGGTTGTAAATAGTTATTGGTAGATGGTATATGATGGCAAGGCAATACACTGAAGGATTTTTTCCCTTATTTTTTTTTTTTACTTTGAGGTTCAGTTTTGGCAAAGGTGAATAGTTTTAAGTGTAAATCGATGAAAACGGGAATGATTGAGTGCAATGTCTACCATACACAATTTGTCTCTCCATCTGCCAGAGCTATTTCAAGGGTATATGACCAACATAAGAGTAGGATATCATCGAAGTAACATGCCCTCAATACCTTCTTGGTTATTGGTGACTGTATCCTTGTTGGTTTACAAGTACTAATTTATTAATTTACTATTTCTTTACTGGCAGCTCATAACAATGTTCTTCTGGTTGTATGTTATACCTTTATAAAAATAAGCTTATACTAAAGATCAATCGTCTTTGCTATGACACATGTTTTGACTTATGTAACGAAATGGAAGTGTAGACATTTATGCTAATGTTTGCACTGTCATTGTAAAATGACTTTGCTCATGATATAGTTGAATGCCAATTAATTTGAGATGTAAGACATTATGTTGGTGTTAGGCTACATTTTGTATGCAAGTGTAACTTTAGACTGAGAATAGAGAAGATATTTTGATTAATGTTGCAACTGTGACAATAGTGTGTTATGAGCCAACTATAGGAATTACAGCTTCTTTAATTGCAAAGGAAGCTTTACGAACTATTTGACAAATTAAGGTTAAAGTTACGCTAACACTATTAAATTGTTGCAAATTGGAATGACGCACATCTAAAGGAGATCTAAAAATACCTATGCAAACATATGATGGGTAGTCTATTGTAAATTCTCTATGCAATAATTTTGATACCTGAGGCAGGCCCAGATGATCTCTTTTGGAACATTTCATGGCAAAGCATGTGAAGTTTGATTTGGGTAGGTAGCAGGGTTTTGGCTAGTGTTGTGGTTATTTTTAACAGTTAAGATGTGTCTAAAGTTACCTAAGATATGCTTTCCAGTTTTGTTAGATGCTATTAATCAATGGAAGGGGTGCCTTGTGCATGAAGGCCTATGCATATAATGTGTGATGTCCCTTTAATTGTAAATTATGGAATGATTATAGCTAATGTATAGATGATGGACGTTCATACATTTCATTTTCATTTCTCATCTTTTGGCTAACCTATACTGGCACCAGTGCACATAAATTGTGAGTCATAAATCAGCCATTACTATTATTCAATTACAGAAGTTTCGTCATATGATACTGAAAACTAAGAAAACTATATTTCATCACAGTTGTTTATTTGTCTAGAATGATGGAAACAAAATATATCATTTTACCCAATAATTTGTAATCCATGATATACATAATCAGTTGATTATTGGCATTGTTATCCATTAAATACCTTGTGATTTAATATAAGTACTGTGGCCTTTTGCCTTACCATTAACAAAGATTTCCTTGTTTCTTATCCATACAAGTTGAGTAAGAAATTATTTGATTACCATGATTTTGGTGAAGAAGTAAATGCCATTTATTTATATTTGCGATGGAAATATTGAGCTAGGAATGTTGTCTGTACTTCCCGCACAACATTATTCATTTCCTGCTTGTTGCATAAGCCTATTGATTAAGCTAAAACGTAAATAAGTAAAAGCATGGATCAATTGTAACTCAATCTTTAGGTAATATAAGTATTATAAGACATGGAACCCTACACAACCAAAGATAAGCGGTAAATGAAAGATGAGGACAAACTTGAAGAAATGTAAAAGTTTCCTTGCCTTCAAAAGCACATACATATGCAGATATAGAAATACAGAAAGGGGATGTGATGTGATATATAATTAAAACTAATTTGAGGCATAAGTGAAATGCACCCCTTCTTTCAATTCTGTACGTATTAAAAGCATCCTATAAGGAAGTGAAAATTTTATGCAATCTCAATACTAATTACATCTTTTGGAATATTAATGACTCCTTTATTTGACAAGAAATAACACGAGACCCCGAGGTTGAAGGCAATCAAAAGAAGATAGTTATGACATCCAAAGTGCTTCACTGCATGTTTGACTATTTAAGACTATCCGAGAGTTTTGACCTTACACTTCTTTCATTATCTAAGATAACCATCACCATTCCAATTGCTTTCTAATCTTTGATAGAAGAAAAGGCAAGGCTGGCCTGCATAGGGCATTAAAGAATTTTTTTCCCCCATAATAAACTAATAAACATATGTAACATTCTAGCATCATATGGAATACCCAAAAAAAATTATCTATTTATCATGTTAGTAAAGAAGTAGATAGTTTTTTCTAGCACACCAAAAGAACCTAATAAATACAAGTTTCAATTGGTAAAGAAGCCATCAAAACCGGTAGTTTTAACATCTCCAGTGGCCCAGCCAACACCAATATCAGATACAATAAGCAATAGTTTATCATCAAAATGATGGTATTTATGTTACACTAAGGAACAAATTAAGGAAAAGTCATTAGTAAAGAGTCAGGCAAGAAACCCCACAACTATCAGAAAGCATAACAGGTTTTAAGCCCTAAATAAGAGCATATTGGTAACAACATTTCGTAGTAGGCAAAGGTGGTTAGCTAGTATGCACCACAGGCTTTTTTATGAACAAATGAGAACATTTTTTTTTAAATTAAATGAATTAATTAATCAAAGGAAACTTTAACAAGAATTATACCCACAAACTCGCACACTCTCCACTCCACACATACAACACTCCTTCACCACCCACGTATCACCCAACAGCAGAACTAAACAAAATAAAGTAACTCTGGAACTCGAAACTCGATGTTCCTTCTCTCCTTCCTCCCATTTCCTACAAAAACACAGAAAAACCCTAATCTACCACAACACTAATCATCTGATTCCATCTCCTTTCTCTTCTTAGATTTTTACATAGTAAGGTTTACGATCCTTCAGATCCTTCATGAAACTTAGCCAATTCTTCGTAGTTTCTCGAGGAGGACGTCGGACCTTCACATCTCTGATAAGCACTTGTCTCTCCTCTATTTCCTTCTGGCCACCACCTTAACAGAGTGTTCTCCTTTTATAGGTCATTCCTGCTACTGATCGAACACCCAGATACCCACATATAAGGTATGTCGCCCTGACTCCCAAACTGTTTTGCTGCCGATTGTTTAATCTGCTTGCTAAGCACTCTTGGTAAATAGTATGTATAGTTACTTTTGATAAGCACTATGAACTGATATTCTGAATTAGGGTTGAATGTGAACATTCCACTTCATAAAAAAATGAACCCCTCTGATCCTTTATCCTAGTTGCTAACAATTTAGTCATAAAAGATTCAGACTCCTTCATAATATATTCCAGCAGTCAAGTGTTTGTCTAGAACATATCCTTAACAGCTTACTGAACATGAGTTACTCCCTTATCCAGTAAATTAGTTTAGCGGTCACTTGTTCCTGGGTACTCTCTAGCCCTTTGAACAATAAGTCATTCCTTTCTTTCCATATCAAATACATAGGAGAGCAAAAGGCTATAGTATAAACACCCTTATCCTCCAACCAGTGCTTAATAATCCATCTTAGAATATCATTGAAACTAGTAAATGGGCATGTCCATCTACATAGATTTGTAATCTTAAACCAAATGTCCTGACTGAACCT
>JAOXYD010162529.1:0-10238 GCA_028565735.1 Pinacopodium congolense | reverse complement strand
CTTCACCCTCTAATGATGATGATGAGAATGAGAATATGCCTATAGATGTTGGGTTAAGCTATGATGAATTAGTTAAAGTTGTAGGACGTGCTATTATGAAAAGGAAGAAATTGTCTTTTAAACTCAAGGAATGCAAGAAAGTGTTGAATGGTCTTGAAATAAAAAATGATCAGTTGGTGAATGTGAATGATGGATTGAAAAAGGAATTAGTTAAATGTGTGCATGAGAATGATGAGTTGAAATTTGAAATGCATGATGCGTGATGCTTTAAATTCTAATGATGCATGTATGATAGAAATTGATAAATTGAAGAATGAAAAAAAATGCCATGTTAGAATCCATGATAAATTTTGATGTTAATAGGAAGAAAATGATGGATGAAAATGATTCTTTAAAGAATGAGATAAAAGGACTTAAAGAATCATTAGAGAAATTCACTAAGGAAAAAGAAAAATTGGATATCATTCTTGGAGCTCAAAAATCCTCCAATGATAAATGTAGTTTAGGTTTTACTCAAGGAAGTGGAATACCAATTGGAAAAACAACTTTTGTGAAGGGAAAAAGTTTGGATAAAGAGTATATTCCTATATCATCATTTGATAATGGTGTATCATCTTCTAGAACTCAATCTAGAAACACTCATCATGCTTTTATGTATGCCTCAAGACCTACATCAAAGATTAATATGCATGTCCATAACAAAAGATATAGTTTCTTTTCAAATGCAAAATCATCATATAATGCATATAGACCACAATCAATGCACATTAGGCCTACACATTCACATGCTTATCCTATACATGCCCATGCATCAAGAAATAACTTCCATGTTCATCTAGGCCAATATTTCAACAAAGAAGAAATTTTAGAAATGATGCATCTAGATTTGCTTATCGGAACAACTTTAGACCAAACATGCATTTTCATAAAGTAACATATATTTGCAATCATTGTAGAAGGTATGATCATTTAGAAATATTTTGTTTTGATAAATTATCTAGCTTTTCTAGTTTTCTAAATATTTTAGGAACTATAAAGGTATCTAACCCCCAAGGACCCAAATTAATGTGGGTATCTAAAGTAAAATGATTTTCTTTGTTTTGGGATGTTTCTTAAACTCCCAACTTGAATCTGAACTCCAGCCAAGCTCTAATTCATCACGATCTTACAGAAAAATCAAGAACATTCAAAGATGTAAGCATAAACATAACAACCTTGATTAATCTATAAAATGTAACTAAATAAGATATAATATGAGTTTAGAAACCCCCTTAGATGATTCCTAGACTAAGATATGAGTCTTAATAACAAGCTCCAATGTTCAAAAATTCAGAAAAACAATACACAATACAAAGAATTTAGTGTTTGAAGAATAAAACTAAGGAAAAGATAGAAACGTGAGAGAAGAAGACTCTCTCTCAATGGAAAATCTAATCTTTAATCTTTCTCCATGTTTCTTGCATATTTTTGGCTATTTTAAGGACTTGGAGAGTGCCCTCCATGTGCTAGCATACACTAGCATTAATTAGGAATACGCCAAGGGTGGAAATCTGGAAGATTTGGAGCTAAACTTGTTGACTAAATGAGTAGTGGCACCCTGCCTCCCAATAATGGCACCCTAAAAAGGTGCTGTTACTGTTCGAATACATCAGGAACAAATGACCCCATGTTCGTCATATAACGGCACCCTGCCAGTAGACCATTTATAGTCAGAACCAACAGAAATTCTTCATGTTTTTGCTCCAAACTTCATCATTAAGCTCCATTTTACAAATCAAACATAATAAGACATTAATTTAAAACTTAAGCACTGAATTAGGGGTCATAATTTAACAATTTAACCATTAAAACTATATTAATTAGACCCCTAACATGAACCCTTATTGAATTCTCCATTAATCTTCTTAAATCTTTGCTTTGATCTTGATTTCTCCCCTTTGATGGCCTTAATCTTGAATAGAATTGGCCTTAAAATGTATTTCTTCTCTTGAGTGGCGGAGACCCTTATTTTAGGATTAAAAACCTACTAGGGGTCAAATTAATGGAGTTTTAATGGTTAATTTGTTGAATTAGGACCCCTAATTTAGTGCTTAAATGTTAAATTTATGTCTTATTATGTTTAATTTGCAGGATGGAGCTTAAAGATGAAGATTGAAGTAAAAACTAGAAGAATTCCTCCCATTTCTGTCCATTAACGACCCCCAATCAAAGTCACATTAATGGGTGAACAGGGGGCCATTTAAGAGACAGTATTCGACCATTAATGACGGCTTATTAGGGTGCCGTCGATTAGAGGCAGGGTGTTGTTGAATGCTGGAGTAAAACATTTCAGCTCCAAATCTCCAAGATGGCTATTGTGACGTGTCCCTAATTAATTTCTTTATCTGCTAGCACATGGGGGAGGTAGTAGCAACTACAAAAACAAACAAAAGCACAAAAGAAATTGGAATTTGTGGGAGAGATTAGACCTGCCAATAGTTAGAGAGAATTTATCTTCTCTTTCCATAATCTTTAGCTTCAAACACTTTGTTATTCAAATTTATATGTCTTGAACAACATATATGGCTAAATCATTTTTATTCCTAAGGATTAATGTTTGTATGATTTAAGAGATGTTAAAGGCATGTTAAAGGTTTTGTATTTTGTTTATTAAAGGTTTAATTGAACTAATTTTGGTCTGGCCACTTAAGATTAGTTTTTAAGACAAGTTAAGCATGATAAATCATCTTAAATTGTTAGAAAAATCAATAAGCAACAAGATTTAATCATTGCATGACTGAACTTGGATTTTTTTTGTGAAAGTTAAAGATCTGAGATTAATTTCTAGAACTTACCTTCTTGAAATTAAAGCCCATTAACTTGATTTAAGGCATAACCACACTTTAGACAAGATTAAATGGAGAAAAAAGCAAAGTCTTAACCATAACTTTGTTTTGATTTTGTGAAGGAACTTTAATTAAACCTTAAATGTGTTTAAAGCTCAAATAAATCATCAATCATCTAATCTTTAGCCAATTTAAAAGCCTGGTAATTTTTAAAATTTTCATAAGTAATTAAAAATCATTTTAAAAGTATTTAAGCCAAATTAATCTAGTTTTAGCAAATTTCATATTTTTAATCAATTTGTCCAGATTTTTCCTAAATAATTGTAATATGAATGACCTAGTAATTAAGAAAATCTTTTCCCCTTAGAATCGACATCTGGAGTCTTAAATTTACTCCATTATGTTACTTTTGCGATAGGTGCACTTACCTTAATTCTATTGGTTCTCAAAGTAAAATCATTTTAAAATCATTCAAAGTTTTAAAGTCACCTAACCAACGCAACAAGTTTTTGGTGCAGTTGCCAGGGAAATTTTGAGCTTAATATTAGAAAAATTAGTGTCAATTACTTAAAGACTTGTAAAATATTGTTTTATAATTTTTCTAAATTTGTCTATTTATTTTGCTTTGTGTGCTTTATTGCTTATTGCTTAGTTTATTTGCTTAGTTTGTTTATTTTCTTTTATTTAGTATTTTATTCATACTTGTATGCATACTCAGGGATGCAATCCTGAGCCAATAGATTTTGATCCACTTATATGCATACTTGGGGATGTAATCTCGAGCTAATAGACATTGATCCAGAATGCGAGGGCACATTGAGAAAGAAAAGGAAAGAAGCTCGCGCAACCCCGTCTGATCTATTAGACATAGGAACCTCGAGTTACACAGAATTCAAAACTATAGAAATGGACCTTAAGAACATATAGTTACAAGATCTCAAGTAGAAAATAGGGAACCAATCATGATGGACTTAGCTTTAGGGAACCGAAGTAGACCTGTGGCTAGCATTATGCGACTCAGATTCAATGCGAATAACTTTGTAATCCCACATAGCATAATTTGAATGGTTAGGTCCTCACAATTTGGAGGTTTAGATTTAAAAGATCCTGATAAACACCTTCAAAAGTTTCTTAATATTTGTCACATCTTTAACTTTGATGATAAATGTATGAGTTTTTTCCAATTGCTAAAGGAAAAGCTTACGAGTGCACCTATTTTGGCATCACCTGATTAGTCTCTTCCTTTTGAGTTGATGTGTAATGCAAGTGACTTTGCAGTTGGTGCAACACTTGGACAAAGACATGGAAAGCTTTTCCATCCAATCTATTATGCAAGTGACATATTAAACTATGCTCAAAATAATTACACCACTATTGAGAAGGAGATGTTAGCTGTGGTGTTTTCAGTTGACATGTTTTGGTCTTATTTAGTTCTTTCAAAGGTGATAATTTATACAGACCATTCAACATTGAAGTACTTTATGAACCAGCCTAATGCTAAGCCACGATTGATTCGATGGGTTGTCCTATTACAATAGTTTGATATTGAAATCCGAGATAAGAAAGGTAAGGAAAATTTTGTGGCTGATCACTTATCTCATCTGAATGAGGAAGTAATGGAAAAAGGAGAAAATCAAGACATAAAGGAGGTGTTTCTTGAAGAACACTTATTAGCCATGCTTACTTTACCTTGGTATGTGGATATAGTGAATTACTTGGCTGGTAATGTAATCCCTCCTGACTTTTCATACCAACAAAAGAAGAAATTATTTTCTGAAGTTAACGATATCTATGGTATGACCCTTTCCTTTACAAAATTTCTGTTGATAGAATAATTCATAGATGTGTTCTTGTGGAAGGAGTGTCATCAATTTTAAGTCATTGTCATTCAAAGGAGATTAAAGGAAATTTTGGCCCTACTAGGACTGCAAACAAGGTGCTTGAGTGTGGTTTCTTTTGGCCTACTTTGTTTAAGGATGCATTTCAATTTGTAAAGTCATATGATAATTGTCAAAGGATTGGCAACATTTCAAGGAGACATCAGATGCCACTAACCAACATTTGGTTTATGAAATCTTTGATGTTTAGGGTATCAATTTCATAGGTCTATTCCCTTCATCATACTCCAACTAATACATCTTAGTGGTTGTTGATTATGTGAGTAAATAGGTTGAAGTAGTTGCACTTCCAACTAATTATGTGAAAGGTGTAATTTGATTTCTTAAAAAGAATATATTGACTCGATTTGGGACACCTAGAGCCATTATAAGTGATGGGGGAACACATTTTTGTAACAAGCAATTTGAATCCCTTCTATCTAAGTATGGTCTTACCCATAAGGTTGCTACATCTTACCATCCTCAGACTAGCGGTCAAGTGGAAATATCGAATAGAGAGATTAAGAGAATTTTGGAAAATAATGTTAGTTCTTTAAGGAAAGATTGGTCAATAAAGTTAGATGATGCAATTTGGGCATATTGAACTGAATTTAAAACGCTCATTGGCATTTCTCCTTACAAGTTGGTATATGGTAAAGTTTGTCATCTACTAGTTGAATTAGAACATCGAGCCTATTGGGCTATTCATTTTCTAAATTTTAATTCAAGGAAGGCTGGTAAGGAAAGAATTTTGCAATTGAATGAGTTGGATGAGTTTCACCTTGAAGCTTATGATAACTCTAAATTGTATAAGGAAAGAGTCAAAAGATGGCATGACAAGAATATCATTCAAAGAGACCTCAAAGTTAGTGAAAAGGTCTTGGTGTATAATTCAAGATTGAAGTTATTTCTAGGAATGTTGAGGTCCAGATGGATAGGCCTTTATAATGTGACCAAGATTTATCCATTTGGAATAGTTAAAGTGAGCAATGATTAATCATCTTTCAAGGTTAATAGGAAAAGAGTGAAGTTGTGTGTTCCTAGTTCGATTGGGGAGTCTTTTGAGACTCTTTTACTGTTCAATCCTCATTAAACTATAAAATTGTCAAGTTAAGTAGGTAATTGTGTGTGATTTTATTTTATTTTGGGTGTTAGGATTTAATAAATTAAGTGTTGAAGCTTTGGACGTGTGTTTGAATTAGGTTTAGTTTGTTTTCTTTAGGATGCCTTTAGTTTAGTGTGTTTGATTTGTATTTAGGTGTGTTTTAGCCTTGAATTTGAAGGAAAGTGATGGATGTTTCAATCCGAGTTGTTAGGATTTGAATTCAGGAGTTTTTGGTTACAAATTTGGAAGGAAATTGATCAAAATTGGTTTAAAGCAGACCATCAACAGCACCCTAATAGGGTCACATTAATGAAGAACAGGGTGTCATTGTTCATAGTGTTAAAAGAGCTATAACGACTCCATGATAATCAAGCAATGGTTCCGTTGTATAAAGAACACGGCACCGTTACTAGTCGGAAAAAGTATAAAAACCTAGCAGTTCTCTAGTTTTTCCTCTCTGCCCCTTTTCACCCTAAAACATTAAAAAAAATTCATATCTTCCTCATTTGTTAACCAAATTGAGTGTTCTTGGTGTCTATTTGTCACATTTAAAGTCCTCTACAAATTCTTGCATCAAATTGCTCTTAAAATCAATAGATTTTTCAAAATCAACTCTGACATATCTAGATCTTTTTCTCCATCAAGGTATTCTTTTTTAATTTTCTCTTAAACTAGGCATCCATTCAATTGAAATTCAGTATCATTGTGTTCATAATTTCATAAGCTTTTCATTGATACCAATTTTATAGCCTATTAATTTGATCAAAAATTTGAGAATTTTCAAATAAATTGGGAATTTTTTCAAAAATTTTTTGAAAATTTTTTCTGATTTTAATTGGATTTTTTAATCTATTCCAGTGTATTTGTTAAATAGTTTAGCATTAATGGTACCATCAAGGAAACGTTTGGCATATGATCCTTCCTGATTTACGATTGTTGAGAACTTTAACTAGTATCAATCACATCGTCGCAATTCGTTTATCGAGAAACGTCAATCCATCTGAATATCAAGGCTCAGTTTGATCTTTCTGGAGCCTTTAAGAGTCTCAGTTGGGAGACAGTTATGACCTTTTTAGGTCTATTTTATCCTAACTTGGTTCGCAAGTTCTATGCGAACATCGAAGATAAGGATGACACCGAGACTATTAAGGTTCACTTAATAGTGCGAGGTATCCCTATTCTTTTAACTCATGCATATTTTTCGACTTTATTGGGAGTGTTAGATGAGGGTGATGTTTATATGAAGACCAAGAATCATTTACAAGGTGATTCGGTTTCTACCGATCCATCATTTTCTATGCCTGCTACAAGGGAAGCCTTGGCACTGACTAGAAACAGCAGGTGTTTTACCACTTTGAAATTGGGGGTCTGAGAGAGGATTATTGTGGCCTTTATTAGCTTTAATTTTTGTCCTAGGGTTAGTGGATTGAATGAGATGAGGGTGGTAGATGTGTATCTACTGTATAAGATGTTGCATGGCTTAGGAGCTATTTCTGGCATACCGTTATTTGGTTTCATTATTCTTGGTATGCCGGATGTGGTTAAGGTAAAGAGGGCCATAAAGAATTTTAGTTTTCCTTGCTTCTTGATGAAGATTTTTATAGATGCTGGAGTTCCTTTGGAGTCAAAAGAGGTTGTAAATGCATCTAAAAAGGTAATCATCAATGCGGCTCTATTGAAGCAATGAAGCTTTATTTTTAGGCAGGGGCGGTGAATAAAAAAGGGAATTAAAGATGCTCCTACACCTGTAGAACTTGAGGTTGAGATAGGTGAGGCTTCATCTGACTATACTCAGAGTATGCCTCAGCCGAGATGTGTTTCACTTCTTTCGCCCCACTATCATCGAACGGTCCTCAGATTGCAATGCCTCAGTTCTGAGCTCTCTGAGTTTCATATCGCATTGTTCGCCAAGCTTTCTGCTTTTTGGGGAGCAATTAATTCACGCTTTGATAGCCTTCAGCATCAAGTGGATGATTTAATTGCGCATGTTCGTAGCCTCAAGGACTATCAGTGTTCTAGGGATGCCTATGATTTGTTTGTTTGGTTCTTCAATTTTTTGTTTCAGTTGTTTTTATTGTTTGTGTTATTTTAGTTTCATAGTATATGTTTCCCTTTCGTAGTTTAGGTTTATGTTGTTTTTTTTGTTAGATCTGATGACTTATGTTGCTCCTTGATGTACTGACTTTCCTATTTATATGAGTGGAGCTTCTTTTGGCTATTCTCTGTGTTCTTTTTCTTATACTTTCAGTTCCTACACATACATTCAAATACATCGATGGATCTTCAAGTATATATCATATAGGTGTATTTCTTTCCCTTATTTCCTACCTTATGCTTTTCATTTCTTATTTTGAAGATTGAGGACAATGTTTAATTTAAGTGTGGAGGAGGGATTTATCTGTTTATCACTTTATCACTTGAGTTTAGTTTGTTTGATAGTGATTTGATTTATCATCAATTTTATCGTAGTCTATAAATTGTGAAATTTTTTTTATTTTAATGCTTTTTATTGTTTATGCTTTCATTTGAATTCAGTTGTTTTGACAATTTGAAATGTTATCTGATTAATTCTAACTATTAAGGACTAAATGCCTTTAATTCATTTCATAATTTGGAAAGTAGATACCTAAAGATTATAAGGATTTTCCATATAGAAAATGCAACTCTCTGAGTAATTTTGTGACTTCTTTTAAGAAATTAACCTCATTCAAAGAAAAAGAACTAGAATTAACCCTAAAAAAATAATAACGAGAATAATTACTTAATTAGTTAAATAAGTAAGGAGAACTACTTCACTGATTTCGAATCTTGTACATGTGTATATAAAAGAAAAGAGAAAAATAAAAAGAAAGAAAAGAAACAGAATAAAACACATGTATATGAGATTTGAAATTATGAGTGGGACAAAATAGTCAGATGAGCTACTGTGACACAGTTGAGTAATTGGGGGTTGTTCACGACAAAATGTTCACCTTCGCGTAAAAAGACTATAGTGACCTCTCAATTATTCTGCTTGCAAATTTAATTAATTAGGTGATTCATTCAATTTCCTTTTAATTTTTGTTTTAAAAGAAGTGGAAATGTCATAAAGATGATGCATTAAACTTAGTTATTTGCCTTTTACATGTGAAATTGATTTCTTGATTTAGGTTCAAACTTGAAAAAGATTGAATTGAATTAAATTTATTTTCTAATTCATATGATTTATTAATCTTATAACATTTCCATGCGTCAAAATCTTTGAAGGATCAAAAAAGCATTTTCAACAATTGCGGTATTAAATTTGAATTGATTTTTCCTATCTTTATATCCTATTATGAACTTAATGATGAATTAATTTACTTGAGGACAAGCAAAAGCTTAAGTATGTGGGAATTGTTAGGGGTCAAATTGATATAGTTTAAATGGTTAATTTGTTAAATTATGACCCCTAATTCAAAGCTTAAATGTTAAATTAATGTCTTATTACGTTTAATTTGCAAGATGGAACTTAACGATGAAGATTGGAGCAAAAACATGAAGAATTTCTCTTGGTTCTATCTATAAACAGTCCCTGGAAAGGTGCTTTTATATGAAGAACAGGGGGACGTTTATTGCTACCAAATTCAGGGTGCCGTTGCTAGGAGGTAAGGTGTCATTAGTCACTTAATCAACAATTTTAACTCTAAATCTTCCAGATTTCAACCTTTGGTATGTTCCTAATTAATTCTAGTGTCTGCTAGCACATGGGGGGAGCTCTCTAGGTCTTGAAAATAGACAAAAATATACAAGAAACAAGGAGAGATATTAGAGATCAGATAGACCATTTGAGAGAGAGTCTTCTTCTCTCATTTTTCTAGCTTTTCCTTAGTTCTAAGCTTCAAACACTTAGTTCTTCATATTGTGTATTATTTTCTAAATTTTGTAGCATTAGAGCTTATTATTAAGATTCATATATGAGTATAGAAATCATCTAAGAGGGTTTCTAAACTCAGATTACATCTCATTTAGTTCCATTTTTAGGATTAATCAAGGTTGTTATTTTTATGCTAACACCTTTGAATGTTCTTGATTTTTCTTTAAGATCCTGATGAATTAGAGCTTAGCTAGAGTTCATATTCAAGTTGGGAGTTCAAGAAACATCCAAAAGTCTTTTTGGGATTTGTTGTAACATCTAAATTTTATATTTAAGCTCGTAATTTTAGATCTATCAAAGTATGTTGTATAGATTACATATCTTGTATGTTTTGATGCAAATGTGTGGCTAATCATTTCTGTTGCTATGGATTAATGATTTGATGATTTGAAAGATTTTCAATGCATGTTTAAATTTCTTTATTTTGCTTGTTGAAGGTCTTAATTAACCAATTTTAAACTGACCACTTAAGATTAGTGTTTAAGATAGTTTAAGCATGAGAAATTATCTTAAATTGTTTGAAAAATCAATAAGCA
>JAOXYD010162518.1:0-10238 GCA_028565735.1 Pinacopodium congolense | reverse complement strand
CAATCTTGAAAACTTAGATTGTGAAACTTAGAGAATTAGAATCCTATAGTAATTAGTTAAGTTTACCTACAAAACTAATTAACCTATTACCATCAATTATCCCATTTATATCTTTTATCCCAAGAAAAATTAAGCTAACATAACGAAGTTAAAAAAAAATGATAAACGAACAATAAAATTCTAGAATAACAAATTAAGGGCTAGAAATTAAAGAACAAGCTATTGGAAAAATAAATAAAGCCATTTATTATCACTATTTAAAGGTTCATATAAAGAAAAAGCATAAAAACTTAACATAAACGTAAGAACATTAAGAAAAACAAAAATAGCAAAAATTGAAAGCTTAATTAACCTGGTAACAAATTAATTGAATTCTAAATAACAACTATCTAAATATATGAAAGCAAAACAGTAATGAAATCTAATAAAAACCCTAAAGAACAAGAAGAACATGTTGGGAAAATGAGTGATTCTCCAAAAAGAATATTGGTGGCTACTGAGAATGAGAGTTTCTACTCATTAGGGACCCTTTTATACCCTCTCCAAATAGGGAAAACTAAAGGATAATGTAAAGACCTCTTTTCCCTTTTCTTAATTAACATTAAGTAAAATGGTACCTCCTAGGGACTTAAACGATGCAGTTTAACTAGGCCTATTTTCCTAGAAATTTGATAGCTTCTATCTCTCATTGTGTTTTCTGCTCTAACTCCTCCTATGCCCCTTCGATGACCATGAAATTTGTTATGCAGGTTTCTCACATTATGATCTTACATTCCTAAAAAGTGTAGAACAATCTAAGCCTTAAAAGTGCACCTAATGCATCACCAAAATCACTTGCACTTTGATCCTCCAAACATGGCCCTTTCAATTAATATTTATGTCCTAAGATCAAATCATGTAAACTCAAAAGGAACACAAATTAAACATTTAAACATTAAAATAGGGATAAAATGACATTGAAACTCATATGAAAATGTCAAAAAAATTTAACCCTATCAATTTTCTTGATTACAAGCAAGTGCCTAAGCATGACGGAGTTGTTAGGTTCTTACTTTTATGTTTTTATTTGATGAGCAGTTCCTCTAATTTGATGATAAAGTGTTTGATTTTTCTCTAGACATGTTTACATTATAGTTTAAAGTTGGAAAGATGAGAAAATCTAGAAAATGTAGCGAAAATATCCTAAAATAAGAGTAAAACGATGATTTAAAGCATCCATCATTTAAGTATGAAGAACCATTGTTTAAGTCTTTTTGCAGAGCTAAACGGTGGGGGTAGAATGGCGCTATTAAGATCCACTTAATGGCGCTATTAAGATCCACTTCAAATGCTATTTAAATAGCTATCATAAAATTTCAAGCTGAATTTTAGCTTCAACTTGCCACAACTTGCATCCACTTGTAAGGGACATATATATTGACATTTTAAAGCCATTTTTTGGAAGAAGATAGAGAAAACATTCCCCTTATATAAGATTTTTAGATTATTTAAAGTACTAGGGCTCTTTTCTTGTATTCTTCATCTTTTTGGTCTTATTAAACTTGATTTTAAGGATTGCAAGAGCTTAAACACGAGATTTAGATCTGTAAACATGTTTTTAGCAATATTTGGTGCTTTTTAAACTTATTTATCATTTGTGATCCACTCTTTGTTTGATATAGTTAAAGATATAGTGTTTATGATGAATATTGTGTGTTCTTTGATTTAAATGAGTAGCTAAGTTTATTTTTAGTTAAGACATGGTTAGTAAATGATCTAAACAACCATTTATGCTTGTTTATGAGTTGTCCTTTGTTTATTTTAAGTGCTTAAAACTTGTCTTAACTTGATCACGTAAGATAAATATGAACCAAGGGTTGGTTCTACCTTTTTTTTGATGATGACAAAGTGCTATCTACCAATATATTTATGGAGTTTATTATGTTTGTTGAGATAGGATTAAAGAAACAAGTCCTAAAATATATGGTGAAGACTTGAAGTGCATGAATGTGAAACCCTAAAGTTAAAGACTTCATTTAGAGTTTATGAAGGATGTGAAAATGGTTGAAGACTAAAGTTTATAAAAGAAAACCATTGGGAATAAACTTGAAGATTGGAGATAGAAGATCAAGTTCAAGAATAGAATTTGATAGGTTGGTCTGAGTGAGGACTTACATAAGTCTTCTTTTTGGTTTTACCATAAGTTGAAAGGGCTCACTTCATAAGTATGCATTCATGTTCAGTATTTATATGTAGGATGCATAATCAAGAGGTATTATTTGTGATTGATATGTGTGAAAATCCTCTTGATGTATGAATAAAGATGTTGGAATGAATTATGTGATTAATACTTGATTGGCTTAAATTGAAGATGTATAAAATGATAAATGGATGAATAAATTTTTATGATAAATGATTTGTAAAATTATGTGAATTAGTGTGATAATTTTGCATAATTATATAAAATGTGTTAAGATATGTTCTGTATTGGTTAGTTTGTGTTAAAATATGAGAAATTAGGATATGAATTGAATTTGCTTAAGTTTGGATTGATTGGGCTGTGATTGGGCTGAAGTTTGGAAGTTATCGACTCAAAGGAGATCGATCGATCAAATGAAGGGAATAAAGAGGTTGATCGAATATTCGCATTTCGTACTTAAAAGTAAAAAGGACTTAGACACTAGGTATAATAAAAAATTGAAATCATTAGAAGCATGCAAGATAGAAAATGAAAAATTAGATGATGGCATGTATAAATTGATTAAATCAAAGAATGAAATTGAATGTGAAATGCAAAAATTAGCAGAAGAAAATATTTCTTTGAAGAAACACTTGGAATCAAAATGTAATGGTGGTCATGATAGTTTGGTAAAAGAAAATGCATCCCTTAAAATGGAGATTGGTTCCCTTAAGGACTCACTTGCTAAATTCATTAAAGGGAATGAGGAATTAGAAAACATGTTGAGTGGTCAAAAGGTTATAAATGATAGACATGGTTTAGGTTATGTTAGTGATAATAGACATTCCTCTAGTATGACTAAATTTGTTAAAGGAAAGAATTTAGAGGAAGAAGAACCTATGTCATCCATTAAAAATATTTCTGGGCCTTTGCCATCTAGATCTCATCATAATAATCATCATATATTTTTGCATGCATCAAGACCATCATCTAAAAAAAAATATGCATGTTCCTGATAATAGACATAATTTCTTTATTAATGCAAATTACCAAAATGATGCATATATGTCTTTTACTCCATATGCTCCTCCTGCTTATATTAATACCTCTAAGAATGTTTATCATACTCATCTTATACCATTAAATGTGTCTCGTGCATATTCTAGACAAAATTTTAATCAAAGAAAAACGATTATATCTAGAGATGCATATAAGAACAATATGAGACCTCGTTATCATTCATATGGTTCATTTATAAGCTTTAATAGATCTAGATCAAGGTATGTTCATATAAATTCATATACAACACATACACCTTTAGTTTTCATTATTGTGGCCATGTTGGGTATATTAAAAAATTTTGCAATGTGCACTTAAATGTTTTTTTCGAATTTTCGTAAAAAGTATGAAACTAACCATCAAAGACCCAACATGATATGGATACCAAAGCTTTTTTAAATCTATTTTATAGGTTTTAAAGATGTCTCTAAGAGTTTTAAAATAAAAAGGAAATCAACAATGCATATTGTTAAACCATGAAAATAGAATATTTAAAAGTAACCTTAGTGCTTAACAAAAAGAAAGGTATGCCTAGAACCTTGTTAGGGGTCAAATTGATTGCATTTTGATTGATAATTTGTTGAATTATGACCCTTAATTTAATTCTTAATTGTTCAATTTATGTATTATTATGTTTACTTTGCATGATAGAACTTAAAGATGGAGATTGGAGAAAAAATAGGAAAAAAAAACCCTTAGGTGTTCGTCCGCAAAAAAAACTATTAGTTTTACGCTCAAAATCGCAAGTATACAAGTCGTAACTTGTAGTTTAGAACGGATATTAATCCCACAAGAATTGAGTTCGTCACCACTTAATTTAGGTTTCTCTTTATTTAAGAAATAAATTCAGGAATTAATAACTGGAAAATAAAATAAAATAAATGAAACTAATGCTAACAGCCCAAATTAGACAAAGCACAGGAGTTTGATACCCAAGTTTTAAGATTAGGAGTTGCTCTATCCCTGTTTTGTTTCCCTCTTCACTTAATGATCCAATTATGTTTGACCCAAGACTTTCTAATGCTTAGTTACCCTATCTCAAGGTGCAAGTAACTGTCCTTAGCCAAATAGATTATGATTGATTATCCTATCTCTAGCCTTACTAACCTCTCGTATCTATTCAACTAAATATTTAGTAATCTTATAGGTAATTTTTGACAAATAGCCAAGATCTCTCTTCAACTACTTGTAAAAACTTGAATATGTATAGGTCCATTGGGATCCAACTCTCATGGTGCTACCCAAAAATGTCACCTAACTCACCTTCTTGATCTTTGGCAAGGCTAACCTACTCACCCTATCGGTTTATTGCAGGGATTTAGCTCAATACATACCACAAACATTCATTCATTGAATAATAAAGCAAGAGCTCTACAAAACAGTTCAAGAAAAACTCCTACAAAATATTTAGCTACTCATAATCCTAAAAAATCCAACAATACTCATGTTTTCCATGATGAAAAGAAAAAAAGAGAAGAAGGAAAAATATTCTAAATAAAACCTTGAATGTCTTCTCTTTGCTCCAAGAAAGCTGGAAAACTTGGGTGTTGTCTTGATGCTTTTCAAGGAAGATCTCTCTTCTTTCTTCTTTCAGGAGCCAACAAAAACCTGAACTTTGCCTCTTTTGGGTGTTGGTTGCTCAATGATTGTTGCTCATAGGGTTTTGAGCCCTTAAATATGTCAAAAGGAAGGTCAAGAGACTTAAAATCCCACGTTTGACCCTTCCTGCATCAGACCGCTATCACGATTGTGACTGGATCACGATCATGACAGAACCTGGATGAACAGTACTGTCACGATCGTGACCTGGTCATGATCGTGACAAAGAGAGTTGTGAACAGTGCTATCACGATCGTGACATCTCAACTCTGCAGCTCTGACCACCCTTCACTCTTTTGGCTATAACTTCTTCTCCAGACCTTCGATTGACTTGAAATTTAAACTGGAGACTCCTAACATCTTGATCTTCCTCTCCACCAATTTACATGACCATATGAGCTTTAAACATCTCTCAATAAGTTATCAAAGTCACCTGAAAAATATCCAATTTTGAAATCCTGACACTTGCAAAATCAATCATTAATGTGCATCAAACTATCCCAGAAATAAGCTCAAAATCCACCCTTAAACACTATACTAAATAAAGAAACACTTAAACACTTAAAAGATCATGCAAAGATGCAAAAGATATAAAAGATAAAATAAATTAAAGCTAAAACACACAAAGAAACACCTAAAAACATCCTAAAAACAATTACGTGAGTAAATGGACTGAAGCAGTAGTACTTCCAACTAATAATGCAAGAGGTGTAGTTCAGTTTCTAAAGAAGGACATTTTCATAAGATTTGGGACACCTAGAGTAATCATAAGTGATGAGGGAACACATTTTTGTAACAAGCAATTTGATTCTCTTTTGACTAAGTATGGTGTTATCTATAAGTTGCTACACCTTATTATCCTCATATTATTGGTCAAGTTCAGATTTCAAATCGAGAAATTAAGCAAATTTTGAAAAGATTGTTAGTTCTTTAAGAAAGGATTGGTCTCTACTTTTAAAAGACCCGTAGGAATGTCTCCATGTAAGTTGGTATATAGACAAGCTTGTCATTTACTTGTTGAGTTAGAACATCATGCATATTGGGCCATTAATTTTCTTAGTTTTGACTCAAATAAAGTAAGTAAAAAAAGTTTTTATAATTGAATGAGTTGAATGAGTTTCGTCTCGATGCTTATAAGAATTCTAAATTGTATAAGGAAAGAGTTAAGAGATGGTATCATAAGCATATCATTTAGAGAGAACTTAAGGTGTGTGACAAGGTTAAGGTGTATAATTCAAGGTTAAATTTTTTTCCATAGAAGCTAAGATCAAGGTATATAGGCCCATATCAAGTGAAAAAAATTTATCCATTAGGAATAGTTGAAGTCACCAATGGTCACTTAACATTCAAGGTAAATGGAGCGAAATTGTATGTGCCTAGTCAAGTTGAGGAGTTTGCTGAGACTCTTTCACTTTTTAATCCTCATTGAGTGGGAATTATCCTTGTTAGATAGTTAATTATGTGTGTATTTATTTTATTTTGTGTTGTAAGAATTAATTTTAATGTTTGAACCCCTTTTTAAGTGTGTTTATTTAAGTTCAATGTGATTTCCTTAGTACTTCCTTAGTTTTGATGTGTTTGATTTGATTTTTGAGTCTTTTTAATTTCAATTATAAGGTAAATTGATGAAAAATCCATTGAATATTTTTAGGACAAGGTTTAGGAAGAATTTTGGTATAAAATAAGGTTAAAAATTAAAAGAAAAAGAGTTAACAAAACCAATACATGCCTCTATGTTAACCCCTATATTGCTCTATTAACCTCATATTAATACCTAGGTTTAGGACTAATATGGAGGGCTCAATATAGCAAGCTCAACTCCTCATATTTCTCTCCAACGCATCATATTACTTCGAAAACATAACGCTACAACGTTGTGTTTTGATTCAAAAAATACAGAAACTCTCTCTTCTTCTTTTTTAAGTTGCCAATACCCCTTTTTCTCTAAAATCCATCTCTCTTGCTTGTTTTGCATCAAATTGAGTGTTCTTGGTGTTATTTTATCTAAATTTTCATCCTTTATCAATTTATACCATATAATCATTAAAATTTCATAGAAATCACCCTAAAAGTCCAGAACTCACTTGTCTTTACTGTTCATATAGGAGGTATGATTTTCAATTTTCTTGACTTTTAGACCTTTATTCCATTAGATTTTGATATTATTGTGTTCCAAATTTCATAACCTTTCAATTGATAACAAGTTTGCTGCATTTCATCAACATCAAAATTTCAAAAAATTTTAGGTGAATTAAATATTCTTCAAAAATTCACCAAAAGAATTATCTTGATTTCTTTATCTTATTTGACTCATTTTGGTGCCTTTATTGAATAGTTTTCTATCAAAATGCCATTTAGGACCACTTTTAGACAACCATTTAGGAAGAGACCAACTTTTAATTAGGCTCAATTTACTATGAAAGAAAATTCGGATTGGTTCACGTCCCACCACAATAACAAATTCATTTACAAGTGCTCCATTCATCCAAACCTAGAGGCATAATTCAGTGTTTTAAGTGCTTTTTTTGTGCTAGGCGAGGAGCTAGTTATCATTTTTATGAGGCCTGTTTATCCGGACTTGGTTCAAAAATTATTTGTGAATATTGAAGAGAAACTTGAGGCTGATATGATAGAAATCCACAGTTTCATTAGAGGTACCCCTATTCACTTTATTCGAGCTTTTCTTATTGAATTTTTTAATGTGTCAAATGAAATGGATGTGTAAGTTAGGGCAAGAGACCCATTTCATGGGGATTCCGTTGCTTTGGATCTCAACTTTTCATTTGTTACTACTACTACTATCGTAGGTTTGGTTAAGGAAAATAATTGTACTTATTCTATTACACCTTTAAGAGTAAGGGAGCGTATTATTATTGCTATTCTAAGTTCCAATGTGGTCTTAAAGGTGAGTGGATTGAATAAAGTTAGGTTTAATGATGCCTATATTCTTTATAAGATGCTCAATGGGGTAGGAGTTGTTCTAGGGTTACCATTTGTTGTGTTTGTTATCACATCCATGAGGGAGGTGGTGAAAATGCACAAACCAAGCAAGACATTCAGCTTTTCGATTTTTTTTAGTAGGATTATCCAAAAAGTAAGGGTTAACATTGATTCTGAGGTATCAGTGGACAAAATCGTTACACTTAGATCAATGTTGGCATACTAAAGCTGTGGAAGTCTGCTCAATTATGAGAAGTATCATGAAGATTAGAGGAGGGCGAGCTACCTGAGGCTCCACCTGCTATTAATGCTACAATAACACCTAAGGAGGAGATAGGCAAGGCTTCTTTTTAGGCCATACTAAGCATGCATCCACCTCGTCAAGCTTCACCTACAATAGCACCTCTACCACCTATGGTCATCCCACAAACGAATCTTATGACTATCCTATTGGGGATGGAGTCTAGGCTTTCTTCTGACATTTCTGATTTGCGTGGTATTATTGAGGCTCATTTAGGTCATATGGATATTTGTATGGACAACATGGACTCACGCTTAGAGCAACTTGAGGAGTACCAATGAGCTCACAATGGCGATAGCCTTGATTTTTAGTTGTTTAGGATGTTTACACAGTTTGTTTTAGGACATTTACTTTGTTTGTCTTTTTAGTGTGTTTCCCTTTTGCAGTATAAGTTTCTATTTTGTAGTATGGGTGTTGTTCTGCTTTGTTTCATATCTAATTGATACATTTTGATGATTTTGACTCCTTAGATGTACCTTGACGATCATATATTTATGATATTGGAGCTTTTCTTTTGTCTTTATTTTTTTTGTGCTTTGATTGCTTCTCATTTCAATTCACCTAATGTGCTTCAATATGGACTTTGATGGATACTTACTTCTTTATACCAAAAGAGTGCATTCTTTTTCTTTATCCCTCTTACTTTCATGCTTTATTATTGATATTTTACACAATGCAAACATTGTTTCATTTAAGTGTGGGAGAAGGCATTTGCACTTTATATACTTTGCATGTATACACTTGAGCTTTTGGTTATCTTATAGCATATCACTCTATCGATTCTCTCTTAATAGTCAATAATTTGTTGAAAAATTTTTCGATATTAATGCTTATTATTATCTATGTTTTCTTTGAATTTAACAATTTTTTATAATTTTGACTATTAATGACTAAATGCCTTTAACTCATTTTATAATTTAGATCATGGATACCTAATAATTAGAATAATATTCCACATATAAAATGCACTTTATCATTTAAAGAAAAAAAAGAAAAAGAACTGGAATTTACTTCTAAATTTTTTTTAATTAACATTAATTACGTAATTAAATAATAAATAAGTTGAATTCACCCAACTAATTTCTAATCTTATATATATGTATATATTAAAAAAGAAAAAAAGATAAATAAATAAATAACAGACAAGAAGAAAAAGAAGAGAACTCTATATGTGTGTGTGTGTGTGTGTGTGTGTGTGTGTGTGTGTGTGTGTGTAAGGTTGAAATTAAGAGTGATGTTAATAAGTAGTTAATTTGATGTGATTCAGTTGACTAATCGGAAGTTATTCACGACAAAATATTCACCTTCACGTAAAGAGACTTATTCTCAATCAAATTGCTTACATATTTAATTAATTATGTGATTAATTAAATTATTATTAAAATTAACTAAAGAATGTGAAAGTGTCGTAAAAGATGATGCATTAAACTCAATGTATCTACTTTTACACGTTGAATTAATTTTTGTGATTCAGGTTGAAGATTGAAAAAGAATAAAATGATTTAAATACATTTTCAATTTGATGTAATTAATTGATTATATAAATTTACGATAAGTCATTATTTATGAATAATGAAGAAAATATTTTCAATAATTATGTTGTTGATCTTGGATTAATTTTTCGATAATTATGTGCTATTTTAACAAAATTTAACGATTGATTTGCTTAAGGACAACGAAATCCTTCAGTGTAGGGGAATTGTTAGGGGTCAAATTAATTGAGTTTTTATTGATTATTTGTTGAATTATAACCCCTAATTCAGTGTTAAAATTTCTAATTTATGTTGTATAATGTTTAATTTGCGAGAAATGAAGATTATCTGGTGAATTATGAATATTAAAACAATAAAAGAGCCAAAATATCTCTTTCCAAGATCAATATATAGGCCTAGTGTTGTTGTTTGTTGGTTGAATGATTACAAAAATGGGAGTTCTTTTAAACTGATTTTACTTTGAAAACCAAAATAAATTTAAGTGAAAACCAACGTAACGAAAGGCAAGTGTACCTATCGAATAAATAATATAATGGAGTATTTTTAAGACTCCGAGTGTCGAACCAATGCCAAAAAATAATGTTATTGGTTAAATACTAAATCAATTAGATTACAATTATCTAGGAAATTTCAACTTAATTAATTATAAAGATGAAAATACTAAACTATCCTAATTTTGCTTCAAACC
>JAOXYD010162507.1:0-10238 GCA_028565735.1 Pinacopodium congolense | reverse complement strand
ATGAAATAAAAATAAAAATATATCTAATCAAATCTTTTATATGGATTATAATATAAGTAAATTTAATATAAAAATAGTCAAATAATATTATATAAATATAAAAATAAAAATAATTTAGTTAAAATCATTAATATAAATCTCAAAATAATTTAGTTAAAATAATTTGATATGTTAAATGCGAAATTTATTATGGAGATATGTGGATATAGATGTATTACGGGCATTATATTAAAAATATAAGGACAAAAGAGATTAAAAAATATGGTCATTAATTGTTTTGAAATATCTACCTGAAAAAGCACTTTTTTAAAAAGCATCAAATTGGAGCTTCTTTAAAAAGTTGTTTTTTAGCTTTTGAAAAAGTTAAATCTGTTAGAACAGCACTTTTTAATGTTACAGCCAAACACCCATTTTTTTTAAAAAAAGGCTTTTGCGTTAGAAAAAAGCACTTATTACCCTTCCAAAAGCGCAACCAAACAGATGCGTCATTCCAAATTTTTAGATTAAGAAATCAAGTGTATGAATAGATTAATGCATGAATAGAGAGGCTTGCATAGCATACTAGAGATAGGCTTACATAAGTTTCCTAGGTTAGATAAAACCCTAACTAACAAAAAAATTGATAGATCTAATTAATGCATATTCTTGGGCTTTTAACTTAAAAGAGATTCCAGTTAATCAATTAAAGAATAAAGATTGCATTACTTGAGAAATTGCATAATTTAATTAAGGGAATTTTTGATCTAAGTAAATTAGGGAAAATATTAAATTAAGATTAAGAATTAAACATGTTAATGTGTTTGAGGGAATATACATTTAGGCTCTACCTTCATCAATTGTATCTTTGTGTAGTAAAGTGTTTTAAGTTGTTTTCTTAGTTAGTTGTTTAATTCTAATTTAATTAATAATTCAATCAATCAATCTTTAATTTAGTTAGATTAGATAATAAAGAGTCGTGGAAAGATAACTAGATTCACCTTAAGCTATACTACAGAATGATAGGTGCACTTGTCTTATTGGTTTTAGTATAATTTAGTAGTGATCCACATATTTATAAAATGACACCGCACACCTTAGAAGTTAAGTGTTGTTTTAGTCCCTAAACAGTAATGGAAGAGTGAAGAGTTTCAAGACTAATCAGGAAATAAATACACCAAAACTTTATATATTAAGGTATTTTAACATTAAAAGGCCTTAAAATATAAAAGGATTAACAAGAAATCACAAGGGGTGTTCTTTGGAGATGCACTGAGGTTTCCAAGGGTTTGATGGCTAAGGAGGGAAGGACAAGAGAAACCGTTAAGGGGTGTTTCAAGGAGAAAAAGAGACATAAATAGGTGGACAAAGAGTGAAAATTCTTAGAGAAGAGGATGTCATAATTTTCATGAGCATTTTTTTCTACACTTTTGAACATTCCTTATTTTTATTCATTATCCCATGTTATTCAATTGATTTTTTTTATTTAGATAGGAATATTTAAGGAATCTATTTTGTATTATAATGTTAATTTGCTTTTAATTTAATTCAATTTTATTCAAGAAAATTAACTATGCTTGCAATTGCACTACTAGATTTTCTTATATTAGAATAATTGGATTGAATTGTGTGAGTTGTCTTACTATAGGAAGAATCTTAAAACATCCATACTAAATACTAGAACCTACATGGATTAATCTTGATCTATAATACCTTAAGTCATTCACATTTGATTATTAGTTATTAGTTTAGTTTAATTTAATTTACTTTTAAATTTAGTTAACTGTTTTGTTAGTTAATATTTCAAAGGTTTAGACTAGTAGTTGCTAAAAATCCTCGTTGGATTGATACATTTGTTTAGAGTTATAAAGTAGTTTATTTAAGAATAGAATTTCATATGCATTAAGTGACATCAAGAAACGGACTGAATTGGATGGAGGAAGCTAGAATCTTCTTAAAAGGAGCTTTATATTGACCCACTAAACTAAGACAAGTAGTTGTAAGAAAGTAAGAACCTTAGAGACAACATTAATGCTTTGGAAATTCATTAATTCAGTGTTAAAAGAAAGGCTAGGTTCACTAGGATTAAAGAAGAAGATGATAATAAAGCTTTCTTTTGTAATGCCATCTTTAGTAGGAGAAATTCCAACAGGGTAACTCAGATTACTAAGGAGAGAAGGAAGTTGCTAAAATATCATAGAGAGATTAAAGAGATGGCATATTAATTTTTTAGAAAGTAATAAGGAGCAATAGAAGAGGACTTAAAATTATAGAGATCTCAATTCTTTCATATAAAACATGTTTGCAAGAGAATAGATTCTCCTTCCATAATTATTATAAGAAATTTAACATCCATTATTTTGTACTTTTTAGTGATATCATTCCATTATATAGAACTAACAACTCCTTAATCAGTGTATTTATAGCATCCATATAGGAATTTACAAAGATGACAAGTTTTATGATCAACAGGGAAAGTTGTAAGTTCACAATATAACTAATTTGGTCAATTCTACAAGCTTTTAGATTAAGAATCTACCTGACAATTTTCTTGGATTCCATATATTCTCAAAGAAACCTACTTATAGGGATTGTGAAAAGCTTCTTAATGAGATTAGTTTGTTTGATGTCCTACTAAATTTTAGTAGAAATAAATCTAGGCCTTACTCTAAATAATACTATAACCACTAAGGTAAGTACACTTATCATATAATAGTATAGCTTAGGCAAGTTTGAATGTCGTGCCAAAAGAAATGAACCACCAGTGCTAGCCATCTTTCTATTATATAATATAATAAAACTAGTGATTTAATTAAAATCCTAATTAAATTAAAAATAAGAACAAAACCAAGATAATAAACAATACTTAAAAAATTTACACAAAGAAATAACAATTAATAAGATTAAAGACCTCGATAAGGTATTCCCCTAAGAAGGATAATTGTTTAATCTTAATTCAATGTTTTATCTGAATTCACTTAAAT
The DNA here is from genome assembly GCA_028565735.1 of Pinacopodium congolense. NCBI lineage: Eukaryota > Viridiplantae > Streptophyta > Magnoliopsida > Malpighiales > Erythroxylaceae > Pinacopodium > Pinacopodium congolense. Next base: position 7,278 of record JAOXYD010162507.1, on the reverse strand, counting down.
TATACAACCTCTAAATTAAATAATACTCTCTTTCGAGTTTTATGAGTCCTATTATATTTGTTGACTAATTAGAATCTCTTATTAATTAATATCTGAATTGGAAGCATTACCATGTTCTATGGATCCTTTTGTTTTAACTAGATTCACATCTAATCTGGAGGGCTTATGTAAGCTTATCGTACCCCATGTATGTCTCTTTTCCTATGGATTGATCTATTCATATAAATGATTTCTCAATCTAGATATATAAAATAAAATAATCAAATTAAAATTGGATTCACATAAGGATCATATCTAATACAATGTATCCATTAATAAACCTAAGATAAAATCTAGAAATTCATACATTGAATTAAAGAAATAAATAATACAAACTATATCATATGATTGATCCCATCTAGATCCGATGGAAATCAAATCATAACTCTAACAATAAATACAATTTTTTTTAAAGGAGATTAAAGAGATAGAAAACCCATTCTCATGTGATTCAACTCTTTACTCTTTATTCAATCTTTGTTGAAACCTTCACTAATCTTTTTGGATCTACCTTTGATCTTCATTTCCTCCTTTGTATGGCTTCAATCTTGGGTAAAATTGGCATGGGAATGAGTTTCCTTTCTTAAGTGGTAGCTACCCTCTCTCTAAGGTCAAAAACCCTAAAAAAATAACTCAGAATGCACTTAAAAAGAGATGAAGTATGACTAGAGTTATGATCGTGGGACATCCCATGGAATTAGACCTTCGTCTTGAAATATACATTACATCTTTAGTAAAAATTTGATTTATAAAATGGATTTGTCACTGTCAAAGGCAATGACAAATCAAATTTAGTATGGGTTGATAATTGGATGAAATTTATGCCACTACACCTCTTCCCAACTGCTTATAATGTTAGGCACACCCTTCCTCCTAGGGCTAGAGAGAAAAGTTCGATTAGAGACAGAAAATGGGGCTATGATTAGAGAGGATTAAGCATTATTTTAGAAAATCTATCAAATTATTCTTTTAATCCAAACAAAGAGGATAATGTGACAAGGAGAAGGTAGGCATTAGGTCTTTACACTAGTAAATCATTCAAAGACCTCTTCATAGAGCATGTAATGAAGTTCCTTAAAAAGATTGATATGGTTTACGTAGAATCTTTCAAAGACTTTCTTTTAACATAACTTTCTATCAAAGTGAAATTAAACACCTTGGATAGAGTGAGAAATACATGACAGGAGTTTCACACTATGGTATAGTATTAATGAGAACCATGACCACCTATTTTTATACTATGAATACTCCTCCAAGATATAGACCAGGGTACAAGAAATCTTTAATCATTATACACATCTATAAAGATGGACAAACACATATTCATGGTTGGCTAGACCTTACTCCCTTAAATAACTACTACCTTTAAGATGGTCTTTTACTATTGAATATATGCTACTTACATGGAAAGAAATAATATAATATTTAGAGGGGAAAGTTAGGAAGAGGAAAAGTATTTTTGTTGATTCACTAATGCAAACACTAACTTGTTTTACATTAATACCGCAAGTGAACGAGTCGTAAACTTGTGATATAATAGATATCATCCTTTAAGGATTTGGTTTAGTCATCACTCGATTCAAGTTAAACTTTGTCTAAACCACAATTTTCAACAACAAATATTAAAAAAAAAGAAAGAATAAAGTAACAATGAACAATTAAATGAGCAATGTGCAGGAACTTTTGACTTCAAGATTAAAGATTAGAAATCACTTTTATCCCTATTTTATTTCCCTCTTTTCTTATTGATTTAATTATGTTTAACCTAAGATATTCCAATTTTTTAATCACCCTCTTTGAAGGTGTAACTAAGTTTCCTAACCAAATTAAATAGGATTAGTCCTGCAATCTCTTAATCTACAAAACTTGTCATAAAAATCTAGCTAGTTGTAAAGTAATCCTAGAGGCAATCAATTAATTAATCAAGATCTCTCTTTAATCAATTAATCAAAATAATATTTGTATGTTTATTGAGTGCCAACTTTTATTTTACAATCAACACAAATGACTTTGCTTAATCTCTAAATCTAGAGCCAAGTTTAAGGGCAATAAGTATCATAAACATTCATTCATTAAATTAATAAGATCAGTTTAATAAAATAGTTCAAAAAGAAATTCCTACAATATGGTTCAACCACTCATGATGTTAATCAATCCCTTAACTAACATAGTATCTATAAAAAAATAGTAAAAGAGAAGAAGAAACAAAAACGTGTAAAGGTGCCACTCTTCTCTCTACTCCCTTATGATGGAACTTTTTTAGGTTCAGATGTTCTTTCTTGGAAGTGATTGATGATCTTCATTCCTCCTTTGGAGAGCCTCCAAAACCCATTTTTAGCCTCTTAAGGAAAGTTTCTAAAGAGTAGAATGACGACACCTAGAATTTTGAGCCCTTAAAATTACAAAACACCCCAAAAGTCACATGTATTATGCTTCCTGGGTAGGTCTTGGGACCATTAGGCCACGGTATTAGTCTGGTTGTGGCCTAGTCATGGCTAACCTTGTTCACATTCTTCTCTTCTCCTTCTCTTCTTGAAAATTCCAACTTTTTACTCTCCTGGGTAGTTTTACTGTAACTTCTTCTACACACCTCCATTGATGATGAAATTTGATATGAAGGTTCTTCAATTGATGTTTTGCATCCCATAAAATTTCACAACAATCTAAGTTCTAAAAATTCACCTAAAGCATCTTTAAATACGAATGTACCAAAACTAACTCTTGATTGAACTTCTCTTATTCTTCTCTTCTTTTGTTCTCTATTTCTAATCCAATTGAAAACACATTAAGCATGCACACTAATAAGATCCAAATCATGCCCTAGATCATCATTAAACACTCAAAACACTTAAACAAAAACAATAATATCAAAAGAACCACAAACTAAGTCCTAATCACATCAATTTTAACATATAGATGCAAAGTCACACACTAAACAACTAGGAAAACCTATCCTAAAACACAACTATCAATGTTCAACATGCTTTGGAATGGACTAGAGAGATGATGATTACCAAAATAGAGCTTCCCATTATTTTGCAAAGGATAAGATTTACATGGAAGATTTAAATAGCTTAGAATCTATACTGTCACAATAACAGAACATCAATGAATGGATACATAGTAAATTAACACCAAATTGTTCCAAATCTAAATACATCTTACATGAAATTATTTCCAATTGTAATTTGTGAAATTATTTCCAATTGTAGCACACCATCTAGATGTATGTTCTTCACTTTTATCTTTTTTTAGCGATTTTATTTAATTCATTTTATTTTCTAATTTTTTTATCTTTTAAGAAAAGATACATCAATCATAATACAATAAGATGAGGATAAACTAAACTACTAAAATCATTCCATTGCCTTAATTAAAATTTTTATAAATTGACCACATATAATTATCTAAATTGAACAAGGTATACAAAAGATAAATAATACCCTCCTCATTATAAATAGACTTAATTCATGTTAAGAAATGAGAAAATTAAAAAATAATTGAAAATTAAAAGAGAGAAACTAAAAGAGATTTTAAATCTTTTAATATCAAAATTTTATAAAAAGTTTTGTCATTTAAATACAAGATTAGTGTGAATTTATCAATCAAATTTAATTTCTCTCGTTAATTCATCATTATCAATAAGTAATATCATATTTTCTTCTTTTGCTTTAAAAAATTTGGCACCACGTATTTGTTTAGAAAACATCTCTTTCTCTATCTGCATAAATCTTATAATCTGTAAGTAATGACTTGAATATTAGATAAACTATCATATGCTAATAAATATCCTGTAAAGGAGATCAACCTACTTAGTTTATTTAACATGTAATCATCCATACAGTGGCTTGAGTCATTAAATTTTCTTCTAAAGATTAGATTACTTAGTGCCATCAAAACCATAATATTTCTACACCCAAAGGACATAAAAATTATTCCACTTATTTTAATTAGGTGAGATTATGGACTTAGTCACTTATTTTAATTAAAATAAATGAAAGGAAATCAATAATATGAAATCTAAAATGAAGTTGAAGTGAGCTTACCTAAATGACACAATATATGATTTTATTTCTAAAATGAATGACCTTAAATGATAATTAGAGGATTTTGAGATATAAAAGGTTTAGGAGGAATGTAGTTAATCCAAATGAGATGATTTTGAATTGGTTAAGTTAAAGTGAATGTATCAACTCTAAATGTGATGACCTATATTGTGGACAGTAACTTAGAATAATGACTCGATTAAGAGAAAAGTAAGTGAGGTTTATTGGAAAGACTTTGATTTTAGATTATTCAAATATGACATAATGAAAATGAAATGATAAATTTGAATTGAATGACTAAAATATGATATAACTTTCTAGTGTCTGATATTTCCGCATGCTCTTAGTGGAAATGAGACTAAGCATTAAATAAATGTTTAATGGAGTCACTACTCTACCTTATTATAAAAGGATAGAGAAACCCTTAAAAAAGTTACTAAACTAGAGAGTTTATTTCGTGGTTGACATGTAACACAAGGAAAACATTAGGCGTCATATTTTACTAAATATTACCTAAGTTTAAAAATTAGGAGAGTTTAAAATGAAGTATTTATGTGTGAGTTTGAATATCATGCTAAAGCAATAAATACAAAATAGATGGTTAAATCCCTAAAAGTTTATGGTATTACATATATCTTAAAAATAAAATATCTGGAAAAAGTTTGAATATGTTATATTATTACCTAATGTTTTAAAAAAAATAAAATATCTTAAAAGTATTAAGGATTTGAAGTTAAAATGAGATGCCTAGAGATGGATCTGATGCCATAGAAAATGGAGAAGGTGCCTAAGGTTGAGTCTTAGGACTTAGAAATAAAATTAATATGCTTGGAGCTAGGTCTTATGCTTACAAAGGAGAAAATATTTATATTTGAGACCTAGGGATTGAAATAAAATTGATATTACTACAGTTCGATCTTAGAACTTAAAACGAAGAAGATACCTAAAATATCATATTAGGGTCTAAAATGGAGAAAAAACCTAGAATTAAGTCTTAGGGATTTAAATAAAATTGATATGCCTAGAGCTATATCTTAGGGCTTGGAATTAAAATGAAATACTTAAAGCAACGTCTTAGGGGTTAGAATTAAAAAGAAATGTCTAGACCTGAGTTTTATGGCTTAAACTGAAATGAAATGGCTAGAGCTTAGTTTTAGTTATTAGAATTAAAAAGGAACACTTAGAGTTAAGTTTTAGGGATTGGAATTAAAAAGAAGTAACTATAGGTAGATTTTAGAATTTAGAATAAAAATGATATAAGGGACTAAAAATTGCAAAAGGTTTGGGACTAATACTTAAGGATTTAAATGGATTCTAGATATAATATAGAAGTTTTGAAAGAATAAGAATTAGTGACTTGGAACTTAGGACATAAATTAAACTTTGCAATTTTATGAGATTGTGGTTTGTACTTCGATTTTCTTTTAAGCTTATCTTACCTTTTAATTCTTTCATCTCCATATTTCTTCAATTCATATAAAGAAGGAAGTCCATTGAAGTGAGCTTAGAGTTATCCTTTAAAACTTGGAAATTTATTTTAGGATTTTTGATTTTTTAGATGGCAAAGAATTTAATAACACATCATTAACTTTTCTCTCTACTTCCTTCCTTATTGTGACATTAAAAATAGTGATGCCACATCTTGTACTTTGTTACCGTTGTTCTTTTTTCCCTCTAACATCTTTCTTTAGATTAAGCAAGTAAGTAATTATTTAAACATTATTAAAAGGGAGAGATGGATGTTTGGATGTTTTATATATTTTTCTTTCCAGCTTCACATCTGTAACCATTGATTGTGTATTTTTTTTTAATCATTAATTTTCTTCTTTCTATTTGATATCATTTGTAAATCTCTCTCTCTCTCTCTCTCTCTCTCTCTCTCTCTCTCTGTGTGTGTGAAACACTTACTCTCTCTCTTTATGTGACACACACACACACACACACACATTTTTTTAAAACATTTTATTTGTTGTTTCCTAATTTTTCATTTTTGTGTTAGATTTTTTATCTAACACTTGCTCTCTATCCTTTGTTTTTTAACTATCCTTCCTATATCTACTACCAATGGCTCTTACTCTATGATCTTTATTTTCCAACTATTTTCATGGCTCTTTCTCACTTAGCTCTTACTTTTTCATCTTTGGATTTTTAGTTCATGGCTCTTGCTCTCTGATAGAACCTTTCCTATTTGTTAAGTACTCTTCGAACCTCTTATCCTTTTCCATTAAGTTCAATTTTGTTTTTATGTGGTCCTTTTTTTCGCAATTGCTTCTTGTGGCTTCCTTCTAATAGTTAGCTAATTACACTTCTTTATTTTTTTTATTTCCTTCCCTTTTGTGCATTGCAATCTCTATTTTCTTATATAGGTATTTTGTCATTTATTTTTTTTATTTCATCTCCATAGCTTTTCTTTCTTTTACAAAAAATTCCTTATATAATATTTCTTTATTTTTTAAAGATCTTTTGAACTTTTTTTAAATTTATCCTTCAAACAATTTTTTATTTTCATTTATAAATTTAGTAACATGAAAATCAAATATGATTTTTTTGGAGAAATTAAAGAATATATTATAACTTCAAGACCTTCAATAAGCTCCATGCACATTTAACATATAATTCTAATTCAATGAGATTGGTTAACTCCATAAATAAAAGCTTGTAAAGATGTAATCCTATAATTAATATGAGCAAAGAAACCAACATAATATAGTGATCACATTTATTCTCCAAGACACAAAATCCTTAGTGCTTTATAGATACTTTAAAAAATCAACTGTGGAAGAATATAGATACTATGGTATAATCTAATGCCAATCATTATAGAAAATATAACCACAAGGTAGCTAGTAGGTGTCGGCTGGTTTTAACAATAGAGTTGCATTTAATAAAAAGTCCATATATAATCATATGCTTTCTAATTGTCAAATACATAAACCAAGGGAAAATTAACCATGCCTATAAAAAATTTAAAATTAAACAGTATTAATAAAAATTTAATTATGAAAAATGAAATTAAAATTATAAACCAAAAATCAAATTAAATGAAAGTAAATAAAAAATTAATGAATTTATTTATTTTTAAATTTAGTAGTGTTGAACCAAGGTGGTTTTAATCCTGTGTTTTGATGATGACAAAACATTATTATGACTAATGTTTAAGTGTTTGAAATGTTTATAAGATAGGTTGATGGAA
>JAOXYD010162496.1:0-10239 GCA_028565735.1 Pinacopodium congolense | reverse complement strand
GATATTTTTTAACTTATTTACACTATGAATGGCTAAATTTCATTTAGGATTATTTATTTGAACTGTTTGTGAGCTTGTATTTCTTGATTCAATGCAATGAATATTTTTGTCATCTATTAAGGTTAAACTCTACAATATATCGAAAGAGTGAGTTGGGAAACTTATTTGAAACAAGAGTTGGTGCTTAAGAGACCTATAGATGACAAGTTGATTGGTTTATTAGGGAGATATCTCAATAGATTAATATGGTGCTCATTGGATTGCTTCACAACTAGCTAAAATTCTTTGGAAAGGTTTTATAGGTTGAGAGATTTCCATGTTAATCCTATTTTAATTTAGTAGGAAATTTGGTTGTAGCTGGAGAGAGGGTGACTAAAACATTAGGAAGTCTTGGGCCAAATATAAATTGAATCAATCAAACAAGAGGGAAACAATTAGGGCTAACAACATTTTCCATTCATTAATCTTGATTTTCCAAGCCCCAATTTGTTGATGTGATATTAATTAACTTTTAAATTTAAAATTTTTTATTATTTCTTCAATTTTATTGCTTAGATTTGTTCTCCAAACAAATTTTAACCTAAATTGAGTGGTGACAAAATTAAATCCTCATGGACCAATATTGTTATATTACAATTGTGGGCTTATATATTTGAAATATAGTGTAAAGCTAATGAGTGTCATGTAAGCCCTTAACAAGATTTTGGTGCCTTTGTTAGGGATTGATATCTTAGCATATTTTTTAAATTGAGTGATTTTTTTTAAGGGTTTTCATACTTTTCCTTGCTTATTTGCAGGTGTATGAGAACAAAGAGCATGGAAGGTCTAACAACTAAGTGAAGAGAAGTTTTTGAATATGACAACATATGATAGAGGGTTAAGAAGAGATAAGCGCTAAGAAAGCATTCAATCAATTATGGTAGAAGAAGTAGAACAAGGAGGACACCAAAGGGCAGATATGGATTTCATAAGGGTGGGTTTCAATGCTAATCAATAAGGGATCGGAAGGCCTCTTGTAGAAGTGAACAACTTTTAGATTAAGCCAGCTCTCCTCAACATACTTCAATCTAATTTTCAGTTTTATGGGTTGGAAAATAAAACTCCAAAGTTCATCTTGAAAACTTCCTAGAGATTTGAGAAACTTTTGAGTTTAATGAGATGTCTAATGACGCAGTAAGACTGAGGCTTTTAACTTTCACATTGAAAGACTGATCTCAAGTGTGGTTAAACTCTTTAAACCCAGAACATGTCATATCACAAGATCAACTAACTCAAGCCTTTCTTAACAAATACTTTCCTTTGACAAAGACTACAAGGATTATCAAGGAGATCACAAACTTCCTGCAAAATGATGGGGAATCATTGTGTGAGGCTTGGGAGTGATTCAAGAAGCTACTAAGGGAGTTCATCTTGCAAACCTTTTAGAATTGAGTGTCTCAAAGCACAAGAGGAATAATAGTTATTGTTGCAAAAGGTCTTTGATAAGGAAAACAATTGATGCAGCTCAAGACCTCTTAGAAGAAATGATGAACAATAGTTGTTTGTGGCCTAACGAGAGGAGAAAACAAGGTTCAAAGGAGTAGAATGATATGATTCCAATTAACTCGGTGACCGCTCTCCAATCACAGATTTCATCCCTCACAAAGCAATTGAATAACATACAAAGAGCCTTTTCATCTTTAGTGTAGGATATGCAATTTAAGTGTGAGTTGTATGGGTGGGATAACCATGGTACAACAGAGTATTTATTATTAGGAACTAGTGTAACCAAGAAAGTTAATTACTTAGACTAATAGTGAAGGGATAATAACCCTTATTCCAATGCTTATAATCCGAGGTGGAAAAATCTCCAAAATTTTCTTATAATACTAATAATGCAAGTGACCAAGTGAGAGCACAGAGACCTTTCCATTTTCAACAAGATTGACTTGGATCTTTTAAGAACAAAATGGACAAGTTTATGGATGTTTTGTTCTCTAAGTTTGCAAGTCCAGAGGATAACCAGAAGAAGATGTTTGCGAGCCAAGGAGAGTCAGAAAAGCATGGAGGCAAAATTTGACCAAATTATGAAGAACCCTCCTTAATCCACAAGTTCGAGGTTCAGGTACAGTAAATTTTTAATTCTTTTTCATCTAGGAATGTAGGGAGCCTATCAAGTAACACTGATGCTAATCTAAGGGAACAAATAAAGGTGATTACAACTTAGAAGTGACAAGAAATTGGAGGAATCGAGTGTCAAAAGGGATTGAAACATAGAAGAGAAAGGAACGGAGAAAGAAGAAAGGAAGGTAGAAGTGAACAAAGAGGAAAAACCATACACCCCTCCACCACCCTATCTGCCCCCAATTGCATACCCAGAAAGGCTGAAGCAACTTTAAGTTTTTGGATACATTGAAGAAACTCCAAATCAAATTTTTTTTATGGATGCATTAGAGTGTATTCCCAAGTATGTTATGTTTCTCAAGGATATATTACCTCAAAAATGCGCTTTGGAAGGCAACCAATTGGTCACTTTGATGGGGACTTGTATTTTAATCATCTCAAGTCATATGCCTTCTAAATTACAAGATCCAAAGAGTTTTACTATAGCTTGCATTTTTTTTGTGATTTTCATTTTCCCAAACACTTATGTGATTTAGGTGCGAGTATTAACTAGATGCATTTGTCTATTTTAAGTAAATTAGGGTTATGAGATGGTATGCCAACATACATGCTTATCCAACTCGCGGATCAATCCATCAAGCGACCATTTAAGGTAGTAGAAGATGTTTTGGTAAATGTGCACAAATTCATAATTCTTATTGATTTTGTTGTATTAAATTTTGAAGAAAACAAGAATTGTGCTTTGATTTTGGGAGGGCCCTTTATGAATACTGGTAGGCCATTAGTTGATATGTGTGAAGGAAACATGATATTGAGAAATAGTCATGGTAAGGCTGAGTTTGATCTGACTAAATATTTGAAGAAGCTAGTTTAAGGTAATGCTTAGATGAAGATTGATGTCATGGAGGAGTGTGTGAAGGAAGTTGAAGAACAAGTTGAGGAAGTTACTGAAGTGTAAAGGGATGAGAGTGTGTCCCATAAGGGGTTGTGTTACGAGGTTAATCAAGAAATGTTTGAGAGAACGGATTCACCCACACCACCCTCCATTTCGAAGCCATCCACCTAACTTAAAACCCTTTCATGCCACCGTAGATATACCTTCTTGGGTAAAGGTCACAACTTACCCATCATCATATCCAGCCAATTTGACTTGGAGCTAGATGAGAAAGTGGTAGATACAATAAAAAAAAAAGATGAGAGCTATGCGGTGGCAAATTTTCAATGTACCGATGCATAGGATTAATTTTGAGCAAGGATATAAGACAGGGAGGTAAAGATAAAGAAGGCTGAATTAGAACATGCAAGAGTTTATGAACAAGGAAGTGGTGAAGCTTTTGGATATAGGCATTCTATACCCAATTTTTTTATAGTGAATATGTGAGTCTAGTGTAGTGTGTACCTAAGAAAGGGGCATGAAAGTGAGGGAAAATGAACCAGGTGAAAAGATTTCTTCTAGGACCATCACATGTTGGAGACTGTGCATATACTATAAGAAACTTAACTTGGCCACTAAGAAAGACTATTTCCCTTTACCTTTTATGGACCAAATGATTGAGGGGGTAGCAGGGCATGCTTTTTATTACTTCCTTGATAGGCATTGAAGGTACAATTAAGTTTTCATTTATCGAAAGGACCAAAAGAAGACCACCTTCACATGCCCTTATGGGACTTTTTCTTATAAAAGGATGCCTTTCGATCTTCATAATACACCCATCACATTTCAAAGGTGCATGGTGGCTATCTTTACGAATATGAATAAAGACATCATGGAGGTATTTATGGAAGATTTTTCTATTTCTTAAGACTCTTTTTACCACTTTTTGTTTAATTTGGATATAGTCCTTCAAATATGGGAAGTATCCCATGCATTTTTGAATTGGGAGAATTGTCATTTCATGGTCCTAGAAGGAGCTTTTTTAGGTGACAAAATCTCACATAAAAGGACTAAGGTAGATCAGGCCAAGATCAAATTTTTTGAGAAGCTTCCACCTCCCACTAGTATCAAGAGCATGCTAGTATTTCTTGGACATATAGGGTTCTATAGACGGTTTATAAAGGATTTTTCTATCATTACTAGACCCTTGAATCATTTGTTAGTTAAAGATTCACCTTTTAAGATTAATGCCAGTTGTGTACATGCTTTTAATAGGTTAAATAAGGCACTCACAACATGTCCTAACCTGACTTTTCTAGGATGTTCATTGCCACTTGAGATCATATGTGATGTAAGTGACCATGTCATTGGTTGTGTGCTTAAGCAGTAGAAGGAGAAGAAGCTGCATGCAGTTTACTATGTAAGACCTTGATAAGGGCGTAATTGAATTACACATTTATAGAGAAGGAACTACTTATAGTAGTATTTCCTTGTGAAAATTTTCATTCTTAACTTTTATATCCAATTGTTGTTGTGTTATAAATCCTGCAACATTATGGTACCTTTTTTCCAAGAAAGATGCTAAGGCTAGGATCATCTAACAGATGCTTTTGCTTCAGGAATTTGACATTAAAATCAAAGACAAGAAATGATTAAAGAATGTTGTGGCTAATCATTTATCGAGGCTTGAAGGAGAATGTTACCAAAAATAAGAGGAAATCAAGGAGAGTTTTCTTAATGAATCTTTAATGATGGTAAAAACCTTTTTTTTTTTTGGTTTACGGATGTTTCAAACTACTTTTTAGGTGGTATTATTCCACATAATCTCTTATATGAATAAAGGAAGTGTTTCTAGTTAAAATGTTCTCGCTACATATGAGATGAACCTATGCTTTACAAAAAATGTTCTGATGTTTTGATTTGTAGATTTTCCTTCCAGAAGAACTAACTAAAGTTTTTGCTTAATTCCATCACTTACCTTGTGCAAGACATTATAGAGTGAAGAAGATGGTTGCTCGTCTATTGGAATATGGGCTCTATTGGCCAAGCATGTTGAAGGACGCTAGGAAGTTTTTCCTACTTTGTCATAGGTGCCAAAGAATGGGTAACATTTCAAAAAATGATGAGATGTCGCTTACAAATATCATAGAAGCAGATATATTCAATGTGTGAGGCTTGGACTTCATGAGACCATTCCCATCCTCTCTAGGCAACTCATACATTCTAGTTAAAGTTGATTACTAGGTGGGTTGAGGCTATAGCTGTTCTAACGAATGATGGCAAGGTTGTTCAACAAGTCATCAAGAAACTATTCACTAGATTCTAGGTGCATACAACCATTATAAGTGATGGAGGAAGTCACTTTTGCAATAAATCCTTTGAAGATCTTCTAAAGACATAAGGTTTTCACCTTAGAGGGATTACTGCCTATTATTCTTAAACCAGTGGAGAAGTGGAGGTGGTGAATTGAGAATTGAATAAAATCTTAGAGAAGGTTATGAGTCGTTCGAGAAAGGATTGGGCAATGAAATTGGACAACACCTTGTAAGCTTATTAGACAGCTTTTAAAACCACTATGGGTAGAATTCCGTATAGACTTGTTGTTGACAAAGCTTTTCGCTTACCTTTAGAGTTGGAACATAGGGCTTATTTACAATTAGGAATTGAACTTGGATTGGAAGCTAGCAGGTGAGAAATGATTGTTGCAACTTGATGAGCTAGAGGAATTATGATATGATGCTTATGAAAATTCCAAGCTATATAAGGAAAGGGTAAAGAAGTGGCATGATGCACATATTAAGAAGAAGAACTTCAATAGTGTTTATTTGGTGCTATTGTTTAACTCTATAGTGAGGTTGTTTGCTTGCATGCTTAAGTCGAGATGGAGCAGCTCATTTCAAATTGTTCAAGTATTTACCCATAGATCATTGGAGTTAGAGAATGAAAAAGGTGAAACTTTCAAGGTTAGTGGGTGTAGGTGAAAGCCTTATCTTTGAGGGACCTTCTTACATGAAGGGGAAGTAATTTCTTTCCTTTCACTCTCTTACCAATGATTGAATTGAGCATAAACAAGCTAATGATCTTAAGTTAGCATGTTTTGCTAGTTTGTGTGTTTTTCTTGCATAATTTCAGTTGTTTTTGTTTAATTTAATTGATTTGATATATAACTTGGTTTAGTTTAGTCTTAATTTGTCTTCTCTTCCATTGTCAGATGAATTATTGACTTATTAATGCTTAATAATGGTATAGGATGGAGCAGTGCGAAGAAAATTGCTCCAGAAAAGAATAGGCAACCAAGGAAATCCCCATGCACATTGGGTTCACATCTAAATTTCTTTTCAAAAAATATTTTTAATTTAAAAATCTTAATTAATTCAAATTTTATGAAACCCCTAAGCATGTTACCATTGGTTAACTCCCAATTTAAGTGTGGAGGTAGGGAAAGTTCAAATGTTTTCACACTTTAGTTCTTGTGAATCCAATTGTGATGATTTGAGTTTGTTACCTTAAAATGATTATGATCTTTAGTTGATAGTGAGTTATCGTACCTACAGGAAATTAAAGCTTTTAACTTTATAAACTTTGTTCAACTCTTGAAATAAGGATAACTTTTTTTGTTTTTATTTCTCTTTTGAGTTCTTGAATATGTTTAGTAACCCCTTTTGTATGATATTAAACATTATAGTTCCTTTTATAGTACTTGTCTTGTGAATTAGGAATTGGATGTAATAAGTCATCCTAAGGTAAAAAAAAAAAACTAAAGAAACCTTTCTACAAAATAGGGTGAGTTAAGGTCCAATCCATAATGAGCTATGAAAGTTTAAAACTATAACTACTATTGCACTAAAGGAAAATAAAAAAGAAATAAAAACCCAAGGCTTTTTCTTTTGTGAAAAAAAAAATAAAGGAAACTAATGAAATTAAAAAATGTAAGCAAAAGTGAAAAATAAAAATGAACACATAGCAACAAGGGAAAGTTGGGCATAAGATATATCTAGTATTTAGGAATTTTAAATGATCATTGAAAATATATATATTGTCCTTTATCAAAGATGCTAGCTTATGGATCTAAATAAACTCTTAAATCCTAGATTCCATAGATTTTACATAAATCTTATACGATAGAAAATTTACCCCTATTCACGGGACAACCTAGAAAATGGTCTATAAATTTAGTTGCATGGTAACATTAGAGAATAGGGAAAAACTAGCCTAAGTCACAGTCACATAAGTTCAGATTGTGTAACTTAGACAATTAGAATCCTAAGCTAAGTTGACTAAGTTTACATACAAATCACTTATCCTATCTCTACCTATGGTATTTGCTAATGGTGATTACGTATCAAAACCCTATACCTAACAATTGAACTAAGAATCACAATTGGATCGGAAACTTATAGAACGATTCCTAATTCATATAATTTAACCTAAATTATAATTCAATCTCAACCTAAAATACAATGCCTAATATAAATTATGTCATTTCTCACAATTATAAAGGCGTTATTCCATTAATACCTTCTTACCCAAGAAAAATCTAACCTAACATAATGAAATAACATAAAATAAAAAAATGAACAATAAATATACTAAAATAACAAATATAAAGGCTATAAATGAATAAGAAAGCTATAAGAAATGGAAATAAAGTAATCAAATAACATTATTCAAAGGTTCTTACAAGAAAAAGGAATAAAAACATAACCAAAACACAAGAACAATAATAAAAACACGAATAACCTCAATGGAAAGCACTATTTAAATGCTTACTGAAACCTTAATACTAAGAAGAAAATTTTAAGAAACTAAGAAGAAATGAAAGGAAATTGATAGATACTACTAGGAAAAGAAATGCTTTTAAACCCTTTTTAATTCGGGTACATCTCAGGCTTAAGGAAAGACACTTTAGTCCTTTTCATTTTTTATTGACAACAAACTAAATGGAGTTGTTTAGAGTCAAACAAAACTTGCTCCAAGTGTCGTTTTAGGTTTTAGAGAGTAAAGCAAACTGGCCCCTACTTTGGACTTAAATGGCATTATTCAACATCCTACCGAGCTACCTTTTAAGTAATTTGTAATAGGTCCTTTTCTCCAATTTGCACCAAATCCTCCCAAAACTTTATTTTTTCACCTAAAACATTATTCAAAACTTAAAATATATCATTCTACAACTTATGGCAAAATTTGATCACTTTTTCATCAAAAGTGGTGTTGAATACATATGAAATTACATAATAAAATATAACACATCCCTATAAAATATCTAAACACTTAAGCCATTTCTGGTCTTTAAGCATTGATTTAATCATTACATTTACAACAATCTTAATCCAAAGTCTCAAGCTAATTAAGTACAAAAAAAAAACCAACCAATTTCTTTAGTTTAGCTAAGAAATCTCAATTCTTTCATGGTAAAAACATGATCAATCATATTCAAAGTCAGTTGAATGCAACCCCATTTGCATAATACCAAATGTTCATGCCATTTAATTTAATGCATCTTGGGAATGAACTAAAAAATGCTATGAACAAAAAAACAAATAAAATTTTACAACTTTATAACATTTTATAAGAGGAAACCTAGCCTTGATAATTAAACACCTTGTCAAGAATGATCTTAGATATTCTACTTGGATATCCCTTTTAAGCTTATTTTAGACCTCATCAAAGTTTTTTACTTGATGCAGAACATTTTGTCGTGAACAACCCAAGTTACTTAATTGGAGGCTACTAGCAACACTGATGAGCTTGTCATAAGCTACCAAATAATAAAATCCCTAACTACGCAAACTATGTAGTAATGGTGAGCTGTGATCGAACCATAGAGAGTTCGAATGCAACTGCTATTTCAAATGGTGTAAGAAAAAGAAAAGAAAACACCCTAAAGATATGAAAGAAAAATAAGCTAAAATGTAATGAACGTAAACAAAAGATAACACAATGCCAATTTAAGAAAATTAATAAAAATAGTGAAGAAGTGGGTGGGAGATATCTTTAAGATGTCAGGATGATCATTGATCTTTGAATCTAAAAAAGAGGTACTTTAGTCATGGTGTTAACGTACATGCTCGAATAAGCTCTTAAGCCCTTAATTTCTTTAAATCATACAAATCTAATAAATTTTATAAATGCTCGTATCTCCATCTATAATCTAAAAGAAACTCTCTAGATTTAATAGTGAAGACTCCTTAGGTACTAAGAAACAACTAACTTAGGCCACCTACTCATAAGCTCGGAAGGTGTAACCTAAAGATATGGGACCCTAGGTCAATTGATTAAGTATCTTTAAAAATTCAACTAACCTATTACTACTTTGAGGAATCGTTATGGACTATTACATATCACACGCCCAACCTAGCTTTTGAATCAAAAAGTTACCTAAATGGTGATAAAGCCTAAAAGCAACTCCTAATTCAGGACACTTATCTTAAATCCCAAACCAAACTAGACATATAAGCACTAAATGAAGCATAATTTCAACTCATTTCTCACAAATTTCATCCATTCATCCTTCTAACATCTCTAAGCCCTTAAGAAGACTAGTTACATATGTTTAAACTACTTAAAACAAATATTGAATGAGCAATAATCATACTTAATTAATTAAATCAAGTTTAAACTACTTAAAACAAATATTGAATGAGCAATAATCATACTTAATTAATTGAATCAAGTTTAAACTACTTAAAAAAATATTAAATGAGCAATAATCATAATTAATTAATTGAATCAAAAGCTTGAAATTTTAAAACACTTAATGAAAAAAAATTGAACACTTAAACTAACATAACTTAAGTTAACTAAGATATTAAATAATTAGCTAAAACCTAATTCTACGAAGCTCAAATTAATATTCTAACTAAAAATGCCACCATCGATAACTTGAAAAAAAAACTGAAATTAGTTGAATTAACACCTAAAAATAAGCACAAATTTTTTGTTACCAAGCATTAATGAACTAAGGACAGTAAGAATAAGCAAAACTCCATGGAATAAAACTTCATGCAGTTAGATTTTTAATCAAAAAAAATGTGGAAAATGTTATAATCCAACGCTTAAAGAAGTAAGATAATAGCTGGAAAATTAACACTAATGAAAGATGTCAAAATTCAACACCTTACCTATTGGAAACCTAAGTTACTTAAACTAATAGGTAATTAACTAAAATCTAATAAACCAAAACTTAACTTAGCAATCTAAAAAAATTTTCTAGATTACATAAATTAAGTAGAAAGGGAAATTTAGTTACCTAAAGCCTAAGA